>MU004189.1:1805178-1995152 GCA_010093605.1 Lophium mytilinum | reverse complement strand
AGCGTACGTATTACTAGCTCTAATAGTCTACTAGAATATTAAAATTATTAAGATTAGTAATAGTTATATAATTCTTAGAAATATATATAGATATTACTATTTATATAATATATAAAGTCTATAATATATATAAAGTTACTATAGACTATAAAGCCCTAGTAGAGGTAGTAAGAAGAAATAACTAGATATACTAGTGCAACTTTAAATTTCCTACTGCATGTAATAATTATATATTTAGTATATAAGGCCCTATCTATATTATTATCTATCTATCTATAACCTAGGCGGATTAGGCAGTTTTAGAAGATTAGATAGAGGAGGTAGATAGCTATATTTATAAGAACTATAAAGTAGTTATTAACTATAATAATTACCTATAATACTAGATTATCTATAATTAAGAATTATCTATACAGCCTACGCGTAAATTTTATATAAAAAGTAGGTAAACTTTTATAGAGTAGTATAAAGCCTATAGAGTAGTAAAATATATAGTTTTCTAGAAGATTATATAAGTAACTAGTATTCTCTACACATTTCTTAATTTAGAAATTCCTAATATCTATATACTATTAATTACTATCTCTATAATACTATAGCTAATAATACTATAGCTAATAATACTAGTAATTAGAGCTTTATCTTTAGCCTAATTAATAATATTTTTATAGAGCTCTTTTTCTTTCTACCTCTTACTATATACCTCTTTAGGCCCCTTAGAGTTTAGATTTACCTAGATTCTCTAGTAATATAGATAGTAGCGGCTAGGCCGCTTTTTACTAAAAAGAAGATAATAGGTGTTTAAGCTAAAGATAAGGTACTAGAAGCTTTCTCTAGTAAGAGTCTAGAGAATTCTAGCCCTTAGAGGCTTTATATAGTATATAGTAGATCTATATACCCCCTTTCTACTCTTACTATTAGTAGAGATATCTATAATATATTTAACTAGAAAAAGAATAAAGATAAAAATAAGAATAAGAATAAAAATAAAGAAAAGAGAATTAATCCCCCTCTACTATATATAATTTCTAGTATAGTAGCTTAAGAATCTAGCTAATCTATTTATATAGAAAGCGCCGCGCTTACTACCTACTCTCTCTTTTTACTATTACTATTATTCTAGATCTACTAACTCTTTCTTAGTATACTAATAATCTTACTACTACTTTTAGCTTCTCTACTATTACTATAGCCCTTTAAGAGCGCTTTTACTATACTAAGCTTATTTATATAGAGCTTATTAATAGCTAATATAGCTAAAATTAGGTAGGCCTAGCCTATAGTATATACCTAGAGTATACCTAGAATATACTTACTAGGGGCTATTATTAGTATAATATTAATTTCTATACTAATAATAATCTAGATAGTAAATATAGTATATATAGAGTTAAAAGTAAGTACTATACTTAGATTAATACTATAGAAGATATAGTAGCGTTTAAGTAGGCTCTAAAGCCTAGGGCTAGTTATACTAGAAGAAAGAAGTAGAGAATTAAGCCTATTTAACTATGCATTTAGAAACTATAACTATAACTTTAAAAGATTATTACTACTAATTAATATTTCTATATATCTAGTACGCGGATGTAAATATATATATCTAGATGCGTAATTTAGCTATCTATTTATATAATTTAGACTTATATTTACTAAGATATAATAAAGTAATAGATTATATTTCTATATAGCCTTTCTATTTTATACTCTATATATAATCTAACCTAAGGCTTAAGTATTAGTAGTAAGAATCTTATTTTAATATTTTAAGGCTTAAGTATTAGCATAGAGGAAATTTACCCTGCGCTAATACTTAAGCCTTAAAATAAGATTCTTACTACTAATACTTAAGCCTTAAAATATTAGATTAAGATTCTTACTACTAATACTTAAGCTATAAAATATTAAGATATATTTTTATATTTTGCCCGCACTAATACTTAAGCCTTACTTTATAAATAGCCTCTAATTTAAAATAGAAAGGCTATATAGACTATATATTAAATAGTAAGGCTATATAGGCTATATATAATATATATAAAACTATAATAATATAGAATAATACTAATTACTCTATTTAACTAGCTATTTAATATCTAACTGCATTCTAACTCCTTTATATATTCTACGCCCGTTCTAATCTACTCCGCCTTCTTCTAGTATAGTTAGTGCCTTTAACACGGCCTTCTTCTATCTATATAGATTCTTAAAGTTATATAGCTCTCTTATAAACTATATTACTATTCTATTTAATAGCTCTAGAGCTAGAGCTATATAGTATATCTTTAAGAATCTATTCTATATCTACTAAAGAAAATTAATATTCTATATCTAATTAATAATAACTTATATAGTATACTACTACTACTACTTTATACCCGCATTTATAATTACTCTAACCTTCTAGAAGAAGAAGAACTTAAGTATATTAGCGTCTTTCTCTATATATACTAGGCTTAAGCTATAAGAATAGTACGCTAGTAATAGTTAGCTAGAGAAAAGAGTATACTATAGCTATAGTAGTATTAAAGGCTAAAATATAAATATAGGCTAGTAATAACTCTATAGCCTAAGTAGTAGAGAGAAGAAGAGCTATATATATATCTATAGTATAGGGGGCTAATATAATATAAGTAATAAGGTATATTAACTATTATAAAAATCTAAGCTAAGAAGGAGAGAGAGAGCTAGGAGCTCTTAAGAGGTTATAGTTTAACGCCGGTGTATAGGCCGCGGCCTAGCGCCTTAGGCTAGCGTTTTACTTAGGTTATATAAGGGGCTGCATATAACCTTAGTATATAATTACTATAATTCTAGGTTTATACTATAATACTACCCCCCTCTTTAAAAGCTAAAGTTCTATAAGGCTTATAATATATTATAGCTTCTCTATTCTTTCTATCCCGTTTCTATTAAGCTACTTATGCAGCCTTACTATATATATACTTACTATTATCTATAGTCTTACTATATCTATTATTTCTATTATCTCTATTATTTCTATTATTTCTATTATTTTTATTCTTATATTTATTCTTATATTTATTCTTAAGCGCTATAAGCGGGCTATATAAATTAACCTAAGGCTTATTATTAGCTTCTACCTATTAGAGTTCTACTTTAGGTTACCTATATAGAATAGCCTTCTTATAAGATAACTTAGCTACCTAATAAGGTTACTATTTATACTTACTTAGGCTAGTGCTAAGAATATTCTATAGGCCTACTATTGCTGTAGTAGCGCTTATACTTTTACCTATTATTTTCGCGACCTTCTATTTAGACGTGCTAAATATTAGATAAGGTTCTACTTTAAGACTATATTTTGCGTAGTATTCTATAAGGAGTTTATTACATCTATTAGCGTTCTAATAGGGCTTCTATTTAGGCTAGGTATTATTATATCTAGTCTAGGCTATCTTATAGACTAAGTAAGGCTTCTTACCTATATATAGATTTAGTTAGCGGCTATTAAACTAGAAGTTAAGGACTTTATTAATATAGAACTAACCTATAAAGCTATCTTCTTCTATCTTAAGCGTAGGTAGGGGTTCTAGATATTATTCTAGAAGAGGCGTCTTATTAATTTAATAAAGTAGCTAGGGGTAGAATACTAGAAAGATTCCCTTTATAGACTTAGAAAGTTCTAGCTTATAGGCTATATTATTAATAACTTATATTATATAGAAGGGACTAAGGTTCTTATAGTTAAGGGACTTACTTAGTTATATAGTATAAATATTCTTAGTATTTAGTATAACTATATTATTAACTTTAAACTTAAAGGCGGGCAGCTAATTTTAATTAGCTAGCTCCTTTATCTTAGACTAATTCTAATAGAGTTCTTCTTTAAGGAACTCTTATAGATTATAAATACGCGTAATAAGTTTCTTAGCTGCGTTAACTCCTTAGCGCTTAGGGCCTAGAATAATAATATCTTAAAATAACGGCTCTAAGCTACTATAGGGTGTATAGCCCTTAGTAGCTTTAAATAGTAACACGCTAGTAGACTAATTAATATTAGTGTTAGCCTTAAATTTAGTAAATATAATTAGATTTACCTAGTTATTCTATAGGTAGTAGATATACGCGCGTAGGTATTACTTTAAACCTATATTAATAATTTTAGTTTATCTATCTATTTCTAGATAGGCTATAGTAGATAGCTTTAAGTATATTTCTATATACTTATAGAGGTGCTTCTAAAAGAAGAATATAAACTACGCGCTATAGTTAGATATAATATAGTCTAGATAGCCTTCCTTACGCTAGATCTAGTTAATAAAGGCTTACGTAATATTCTCTAGCTCTATAGAGTCTAGGGGGATAAACTTACGCTTTTTAGATAGTTAGTTAATAACTACTATAATATATTAGTATGTATAGCCCTTAATAGTATAAGAGGGTAGCTTAGTAATAAAGTTAATAGAGATATCTATCTAGTATTAATTTAGAATAGGTAGTAGCTTAAGTAAGCTATATTTACTATTTTTATAGACCTTAGTATATCTATATATTAAATAGGCGTTAATATATATAGTAATAGAGTTTATAATACCTAGCTAGTAGTACTAGAAGAAGAGGCAATAGTAGAGGGAGTTTCTTCTAGCGTAGCCTTTTAGGAGAGAGTTATAGGCTTCCTTAATTAATTGCGTATAGAGCTTTACGTTATATAGAATATATAGGCGGCTGTTAATAAATAGTCTATTTTTATAGATTTTATAATTACTAAGCTTAATTTTAATACCTTATTTCTAAATAAGTTTAAGTAGAATATATTATTTACTAGTTTTCTTAGTATATATAATATGCTAGAGGATGTTATCCTCTATATAGGCTTAATTAATCTACTAGATAGTAGCGTTATTAGTATAGTTCCCTAGTAAGTCCTTATCTAACTTATTACTAGGTTTAGATACTTCCGGCGCTCCTTTACTAGATAGATTATTAGTAGCTGTAGGCGTAGGCGTAGGTTAAGGCATAGTAGATATAATAATATTAGGGGTAGTATTCTATAGATCTTTATCTAACTTACTATAATTAGCTGCAATCTTAGTTAAGTGTTTCTTTATTTCTCTTATTCTATTAGCTACTAGAATAATATATAGAATATTTATAGGGTGTTACTCTATAACTTTATATATTAGCTTAGTAAGCTAGATAATAGATACTTTCTATTTATTAAGGAGCATGCTAGCAAGCTATAGAGCTTAGTATATTTTTTCTAGTAGGTTTCTCTTCTTTAATACTATCTATATTTAATACATAGTTCTAGAGTTATTTAGATTATCTAGAATATTGCTAGGCCTATAAGTAAGGCTATTAGGCTTAGTTAACTGCTTGCCTAGTTGCTAGTTTAGAATAAAGTTAAATTAAGAAAGATATTTAGCCTAACGGGCTTATTAGCAATTTAACTATTTAGAAGATATAAAGTATTCTAGGTTTTTATAGTCTATTTATATAAGTATAGGGTTAATAATACTAGTAAGTTTAGGGCGCTATTCTTTAAAGGCGCGGATAATAGTAAGTAACTCTTTATTATATATCTTATAGTTGTATTCCGCTAGAGTTATCTTCTTAGATAGAAAGGCAATAGGGCGGAGGATTCTATCCGGGCCTTATTAAGAGAGGATTGCGGCTATAATATAATTTAAGGTGTTAGTCTCTAGTATATAGTCTAGATCTAGATTAAAGTAGGCTAGAACTAGTATAGATAGAAATAAGGCTTTAAGCTTCTTAAAGGCTTATACTACTAGACTATTAGTAAGTAAGGGAAAGTTACCTTATTCTATTATTTTCTTAGTAAGCTTAGTTAGTAGGGCGGCAATCTATAAATAACTAGTAATAAATTACTAATAGAAATTATAAAAGCTAAGGAATAATTAAATATTCTTAATATTACGGGGCAGCTTCTAGTCTTAAATAGCGCTAACCTTAGTTAGGTCTATTTCTATGCTATTAGGCGTAATAATAAGTCTAAGATACTTTACGCATTTAACTAAGAAATAACACTTATTAATATTAAGAAAGAGTCCTATATTATATAGTACTATAAGAACGTTTATATAGTTCTTTTTATAATCTTCTTTATTATTATTATAGATAAGAACGTTATCTATATAAGCTATATAGTAGATATCTAGGTATAGATATAGTATAGAATTAATAAATAATTAAAATATACCGGGAGCATTATATAGGCTAAAGGGCATAATATTAAATTTAAAGACGCTGTATTAAGTGCGGAAGGCTATTTTATACTAGTTACTATTCTTAACGCGGATATTATTAAATGCGGTAATAATATTAAAGATAGAGTATATCTTAGCTTTATAAAGCTGTATAATTATATTATATAAGAAAAAAGATATATTTCTATTCTTAATTATAATTTTATTTAGTAAGTAGTAATTAATATAGATATAGAGTTCTTTACCTAGCTTATAGATAATAATAACGGGCGCCGTAAATAGTAATGTGCTAGGGTAAATAAAGCTCTTTCTAAGTATTTTATTAATATAGGCTTTAATAGTATATAGCTTATTATAAGAGAGGCTATATTAGCGCAGAATAGGGGGTTTTATATTTAGATTCTTAAAGTTAATAGTATAGTCTATACTATGCCTATATAGTAGTAGTTTATTAGCTGCTTATAGATTAAAAGCGTCTAGAATCTAATAGAAGAAAAGTAGAACTTTCTACTATAGCTAATCTTTAGTATAAGGTAATTTAGTTATCTTCTTCTTAAATTAATAGTAATCTTCTATAGTAACGCCTATAAGGTTTACTATCTAGCGCCCGTAGGCGTATTACTTATCTATTTTATCTAGTTAGTCTAATTACTTAAAGTCTTATAAAGTAATAGTTATTACCGCGTTCTTATCTTATTTTACTATAGTAGAACAGGCGTATATAGAGATAAACTAAATATTATATTTAGGTAGTTTATCCGGTAGAACTAGTTTAGAAGGAAGAGGTTTCCTATTATAGTTAAGCTAAGGGGAGTCTTTAGTATTATTAGGCCCTTTAATAATAGGGCTAAGGTTAGAATTAGGGTTAGAGTTAGAGTTAGGGTTAGAGTTAGGGTTATATTAAGAGCTATAGAAATCGCCTAGGTTCTAGTATAGTTTAATTTTAATATATTTTAAATAGATAAGGCTCTTTATAATAACTAGCCTACTATACTATAGGTAGTTAGATATATAGTAGTTAGATTAGAAGATAAGTTGTATCTTTCTAAAGCTAATAGTAGGGTTATAAAGCTATAGCTAGAGTATATCTAAAATTATATTATATTATCTAGTATTAGTAATATAGTAAGTAACTATATTATAGTAGTTACCTATATAGAAGGTAATATCTATAGCGCGGTCTAATATAATAGAGGGCTTACTATTTATAAGCTTAAGAATAACAGGTTATAAAAAGAGTTAAGTAGGTATCTTATAAAGGCGCGCGGTCTTTAAATAAAGAAATTAAGAGCCTAATTCTATATTAGAAAGAATTTTAGTAGTAAATAAATTAGATTAGAGGATGCTACCTAAAAAGCTAAATTATTTACTATTAACTAGCTAGAGTATAAGAGTAGATATATATACTATAACTAGCTTAATTTCTTATTCTAAAATAGCAATTCTATCTATAATTGCTTTTAGTTTCTTATTATTAAAGACTATTAGGGGTTCTTAGTAGTAACTATTACTAAAAACTAAGTATTTTCTATTATCTTATTATAGGTAGAGCTAGTATTTATAGCGCTAATATTAATGTTAATACTAGTGAGGCTAATCTTATTTATAAGGCCGCTAACCTTATAGATTAGAACTAGCTATTAGCTAATATATAGGGCGTTGCTATTAGCTATATATCTATATTTAAGATAGTTCTAGTAGTAACCTAGCTACTTAAGATAAGTAATAGTGCGGTAATTATAACTAAAAGGCCCTAGTAAGTTATTTACACTAGTACTTAAAGTAGCGTTACTAGTATTATTTTTAGATATATGCTCCGCGTTAGTAAGTAGCAGGCGGCGAGGTATAGTAGAGGTAGATCTAGCACCGGTAGCTTTATAGGTATTACGCGTAGACTTAGGGGCGTTCTTATTCTTATTCTTATAGTTATCCCTATTTAGCTTAATAATATTAAGCTAGAATTCTAAGGTTTATAGAAACGTAATAAAGGTTATTATATTAGTATCTTATCTATTAGCTACCTTATACTTAAGGCTATTAGCAAGATTATATTATATATAGTAGATCTTCTTAGGGTCTTTAAAGTAGAGGAAAGCTATACTAGTATTAAAGCGCCCTACCTAAGTTATAACCCGCTTATCTTTCTTTTATATAAACTTACTATTATATAAATTAGTATATATATTAGCCGCCTTATTAAAAGGTCTATAGACCTTATCTAGATTATTAATTAGTTTTTCTATAGAGAGGTATAGCTTATTACTATTAGGTTTAGCGCAA
Source organism: Lophium mytilinum (assembly GCA_010093605.1). Classification (NCBI taxonomy): domain Eukaryota; kingdom Fungi; phylum Ascomycota; class Dothideomycetes; order Mytilinidiales; family Mytilinidiaceae; genus Lophium; species Lophium mytilinum. Next base: position 1,986,681 of record MU004189.1, on the reverse strand, counting down.
TAGAAGATTATATTAAAGGCTTTTCTCTTAAGCCTATTATAAATATATATTATATAATAATGCGCGGTAGCGTATAGTAGTGCGTAGATATCTAGCTTACTAAGTATCTATATGCGCTATTACTAGTAGAATAGCTTATTCTTATTACTACTACTAAACTTATCTAGATTAGGGTAATAAGATATTACTATATATGCGCTAAGATTCTAAATAGGCGTAAATAGAGTGGCGGACTTACTCTTAATAGGTTTAAACTGCAGGGGCTAGCTAATAGAATAATAGCAAAGTAGAACTATAGGCGTAGGAGAATAAGTACTATTATTATTATTAGAGTTATAATTAGGGTTTAAGGGCTATAGGCTCTACTAATAAAGCTATTATTTAAGCTTCTTAATATAAGTAGTAAGCTTCTTATATATCTCTTTAAGGGTCTAGTACTTACTACACTAGTAATTATAGCGTAGGCGCATCTAGTTAAGCTTAAGGTTAGCCTATTAACTAATTATAACTTGCTAGAGCTACTTAGTATAATAGGCCTTTAGTTCTTATTCTACTATAGTAGTATTATTAGCAGTATTCTATTTATACTTTTAGTATTTATTCTAAAGTTTATTATAGAGCTTATCTTTATTATTAGCTTCTTTAAAGCCTACTTTATACTCTATATAGAGCTTCTAGAAGAATTTCTACTATACTAGGTTATTCTTATTTACTGCTATAGTAAACTTAGTCTTATTAGTAACTATAGTATTAATAGTTATAGTACTATTACTATAATAGTTAAGAAGCTAGACTAGTAGCTATATATAGCGCTATAGATTAGTTTCTTATAGTTTCTCTAGAATATCTATATACTTAGGTTTAGTATCTAGAATCTATTTAGTCTTATAATATATAACTAAGATAGAGGCTTATTAGTCTACTATAAATACTTAGTAATGTATAGGGTGCAGCTTACTATCTTTTTATATTAGAGGCTTATATATATTATCTTCTATAATAAATTAGATAGTGCGCTTACCTAATATATTAGCGCTAGGCGTTATAAAGCTGCCTTTATTATTAGAGTTATAGTCTAGGTTAAGCTTATTAGTAATGTTTTAGTTTAAGGTTCTAGTAGTATTAACTTAATTATCTACTAAGCGTTTAGGGCGCTAGGTATTAGCGCGCTAGGCATTAGCACGCTAGGTGTTAGCGCGCTAAGTATTATCTATAGTCTATAAGAAGGCTTAGGTTTCTTCTTAGATATTTAAAATTAGTCCTCTAGTTCTATACTAGAAGCTAGAAATAATAGCTAGAATAGAGGAGCCTTTTACTATACCTTAAAAGCGCGCAAGTTAAGTAGTGCAGCGCGCTTTCTTATTGCTAGCGGTTAATAGAGTTATAGAAGTATATTCTAAAGTATTTAGGTTAGCGCTACTTATAGCGCCTAGAGTCTTTAAATTATCTTAAAGCCTAGCTATTAGATTAACTAGCTTATTTAAAGGAGGCGGTGCTAGATTATCTACTAGGTTAGATTTAGGTGCCGCGCGTAGCTATACAGCTAGGCTGGCTAGTATTTAAGTTATTTTAGTAAAAACGCCTAGATCTTATAATAGAGTTCTAGAAAAAATTAATAAGATTCTAAGTATAGAAGAGTAAGCTTAGATTATATAGGGGGCTAATATAATATAAGTAATAAGGTATATTAACTATTATAAAAATCTAAGCTAAGAAGAAGAGAGAGAGCTAGGAGCTCTTAAGAGGTTATAGTTTAACGCCAGCGTATAGGCCGCGGCCTAGCGCCTCGGGCTAGCGTCTTACTTAGGTTATATAAGGGGCTACATGTAATCTTAGTATATAATTACTATAATTCTAGGTTTATGCTATAATATATAGAGCCTATAGAGAAAGGCTATACTAAGGCTAAATAAAAAAAAAAGAAGAAGAAGAAAAAGCGCTTTAAGAAGAAGCGCTTTATAATACTATCTAATCTACTATCTCTATATCTTTCTACTATATCTAGAGCTTTATTAAGTGCTCTATTATATTAAATATTCTAGCTATCTTATTTTTAGACTTTTATACCTAAGTTAACTTTATAGTGCGCTAGTAGTTACTTTTAACTAGACCCTCTCTTATAAGGTTCTTATATATCTTATTAGATAGCTAAGAGATTATAGTATTCCTCTAAGTAATTATATCTATCTATAACTTATAGTATTTAAAGAGTATTATATAGTACTACTTATTATTATTAATAAAGTATAGGTTACCTATATTAGTATAGGTATTATTAGTATACTTATATACTAATATTATACTAACTTACTAGTAGCTAGATACTAAAAGTAACTCTAAATAGACTACCTACTACTTTAATAGCTTTCCGCTATAATTACTATAATACCTAGTATAGAACCTATCTATAGATAGCGTACTAGCTAGTAAGAATAATAGTACCTCTACTTTCTTTCTCTTCTTTAATAGTGGTGGCAGGGGCTTATAAATTAACTTATACTTAAATATAGTAGAAATAGTAGCCTTTAGATAGTCTTTCTACTTTAAATTAAGTATATAGAATACCCGCTAGAACTCTAAGAGTAAAAAGTTAGCTATATTATAGCTAAGAAAGCCTCTAGTCCCCTTTATTATATAAATAATAGTAGTATACTAGATAATCTTATACTTCTTCTTATAGTTACTATTAACCTGCGCTATTAATACTATTATATTTAGCTTAAACTTTAGATTCTTTATATTAAGAGTAAAGTATATAGAGTTCTCTAGTTATTTATTACTAACCTTCTTTCTATTAATATAGAGAATATAGAATAGAGTAACTAAAAAGTTATTAATCTTTTTTTTCTTCTCTTTCTTCTTTTTAATATAGTACTAGATAGTACTACTAGTACTAGTAGTACTCTTAATACTACTAGAACTAATAGCTATTAGATCTACCTTCTTAGAGCCCTTTTTAGGGCTCTTTTTACTACTTATAGCTACCTTTTTAGAGCTTTTCTTACTACTTATAGCTATCTTTATAGGCCCCCTCTTAACTCTTAAAGAGCTACTTAGTATATCTAGTAACTTATTCTACTATACTAATACTCTAGCCTTTATAAAAGGTATCTATATATATACTAGAGGTAGTATTTTCTTTAGTATAGTAGCCTTTAGCTTTAAAGGCTTATACGCTACCTTTAGAGTAGTAGACTTTCTACTACCCGTTACTATACTTACTATAGTAGTAGTTCTTAGGCTTATTTAAATAGGGGGGGTATTAGTAGGCGCGTTACTAGATATAAAGAAAATATATCTTCTATTAGTATAGGTAGTTAGTAGGGGTACTAAAATACTAAGAAAATATTAGTAAGTAACTATATAGTATAGGTAAGAAACCTTACTTATTATTATTAGGGGGATATTAAAAGGCTAACATTTAAATAGATAGTGCTCCCTATAATCCTTATATAAAGTTTAGTAAGGAACGCTAAGAAAAATGTGCTAAGGATTCTACGCTATTTCGCACCCGATAAATCAGTCCCGAGTGGTGCTGGGAAATGTTACATAATTAGGGCGCTTAGCATCCATGTGTCCTCCTCGCATTCTGTCTCCAAAACTCCTCCGTCTTGCATTGAACACGCAGAAATAACATGTTTACAGAGGCCTAGGCCGCGTCTACGCACTATAATGCAGGCCAGTCAAACCACACATGGCGGTGGACGACGCAGACCTCATTAAATGGCCGCCAATGGCGTTTCGGATCTGTCGCCCCTTTCAAGTGCAACCACCGAATCAATTTACTGCTCCCGACATGCCTCTTTAGGCGAGGATTTGCCACTCCCTCTCAAGCATAGAGGCACGGGAGGATGAGAGTCTCCCAAGGCCGTGCCTGCCTCGAGTGCTCTTGGAGGTGAAGAGCGAGTTTCTCCTTTTACTGTGCAAGACTGACCCTCATGCCTCCTAACATCCTGACACGACATCCTTAACATTGTAAAGTGTGCTATCAGCCCGTATCATCATGCGCCTCAGCCTTGCCGCCATCGCCGTAACCTGCATAGCCGCAGCTGCTCATGCATGGCCGGCAACTACCCCACAGCGCGTAGCAACAGCATCGGGAACGAAGGGATGCGGGAAAACTCATTACTTCAATGGCATCACACAATATCACGACTTGAAGAGCAGTAGCCGCGATCGGAAGTACTCGATCCATCTACCAGTCGATTACCACAAAGCGAAACCATACCCTCTCGTCATAGGCTTTCATGGATCTGATAGCGTGGGCCTGTTCTTTGAGGCAGATACCAAGATGAGCGAGCCTCGGTTCAGTGGCGATGTAAGAAGCTTTGCCGCTCCTTTCCTGAGGAGAGGAAGAACACTGCTAATCATCAACGATGCTCTAGAAGATCATGGTTTATCCAGACGGTATCGGGGTACGTCACGCTTTGCACATATGCTATGACACTCGACAAGCACGTGTTAATGAGACCAGGGCGCATGGGCTGGAGCCAACTACTCCAAGGTCTCTGTGGTAGAAGACTTGCAGTTTGTAGCCGACCTACTTGACGAAATCAGGGGTGACTACTGCATTGACAACGACCGAATTTATGCGACTGGGTAAGTCTTGGCCATTCAACGTTTATACCGACGGTGTTCTTTCATTACCTTTGCTCCTAGACTAACCGAATGAAGTATGTCCAACGGCGGTGGCTTTGTTAATACTATTGCCTGCAACGAGATTGGAGGAGAATTTGCCGCTTTCGCTCCAGCGTCAGGGTCTTACTACACTGACAACAATAAACACCACGATGAATGCAAACCCGCGAGAAGCCCGCTTCCCCTCCTGGAGATCCATGGTGGTAGCGACAAAAGCGTTCACTACGATGGCGGGGAAGGTGAAGGTGGAGATGAACCAGCAATTCTTGATTGGTGAGTATCTTCAAAAATACACCACCCTTCGATCGTTCCTCAGATTGTGCCACATCAAACAAATCTGCGCTGGCAATGCTAATGAGACCTAGGTTGACTTGGTGGGCTAAACGGAATGCATGCACAAGCCAGAAACAGGATGATAGCTTCCACGGCGATGTGCATCATATTACCTTAACGTGCGACGGCCTCGAGGCTTTGCAGCACTGGAAAGTCGACGACATGGGTACGTGTTCTCAAGCCCTCATTCCAGAAAGCATGTGTAGCTAACATGCACTGCTTTCAGGTCACTGCTGGGCTTCCACCGAAATCAACTTTTCACAGATTTCTGTTGGAGAGGGTCCTACTCATATCCAGGCGAGCGAGATTATCATGAAGTTCTTCGACCAATTTTCAAAGCCGTGAGGACTTCCCCGTAGCGTCGCGTGTCTGTCTCATGAAGCCCTTGCAGGCTACAGACCCTGATTGAATTCTCTTACAATTAGTGCAAAGAGTACCCGCGAGAGAAGCTGTACATAGCAAACAATCAATACTCGTAATCTCCATTACCCTGATGTTAATAAGTAACTGCACCCTGGAGATCATATCAGAACTGCCCGTGACTCGATCTTTGCTTACATAATTCAATCGTACAAAATCGGGGCTGATTCGTATTCTCCGACCACCCTTGCTCACGTAAGGCAGCAAGGCGTCACGGTTGAGGCTAGAGCTCCAGCGAGCCTCCCTACTCCGCCTCGCTCGTACCTTATATTATGCACGCTCTCCGCCCTACGGACTATACCTGCCCTTTGCCATCTTCAACTCAACCATCATTTTCCTTCCTCAAGAGCAATGCGGCTCGATCACTCAATTGAGGCCCGCCGGAACTATGAAAGGCAGCACCCAGGCATCGGCGGGATGGCTCCCGTCGATCTCCAGATATCCTCTTACCGAAAGGTGGCCCGCAAAACCGTCAATCCACTCCGGCGGCTATTTTCTGGTAGTGAAAACAATGAGTCCCCAAACAGACCAAGAACCGATGGAAGGAACCAAGTCTCTATCCCACCACACGCTTCAACGTCTCTATTATCCAAAGAGCCATCTCCCCAGCCCCAATCCCCCTTCTTCCGCCTCCCAATCGAGCTCCGCCAAGAAATATACGAACTAGTTCTTGGATGTTCAAACGTCCACATCGTCCTCAGACATGGGAATCAGATTGTGCGCCATACCCGCTGCATCTGCGCGTCCTGCCCCGGCGCCGCCACGTACCCGGAGCGCGGGATGAGTTCCTGGCAGCGCGACTGGAACTGCGACACCGCGAAGTACGATTGGGGCGGCGACCGGGTGTCGCCGCAGCTGCTGCGCACTTGCCGAGAAGTGTACGCCGAATCCATTGAATTCCTCTACTCGTCGAACATTTTCAGTTTCCGGTCGCCTTACACCTTGGAGCGGTTCGTGGATGGGCTTACCCCGCAGAGCCGTGATGACGTGCGGGCTTTTCATCTTGATCTGAAGTTGCCCTCGTTGGGGGCGCCGAAGGATGGCTGGAAGAGTATTCAGGATATGCTGCCGTTGTTACCAGGTTTACGTGAGCTGGAAATCAGGGTCCATTGCTATCAGGGACTTCGTGCGGCGAGGGAAGAGAAAGGACTTGATTTGTTGCGGGAAATGGCGGTGGAAAATGAGCACTTCCCTAGGACGAGGCTGTATTTGCCGGTCGGAGTTTTGGTTCATGACTGGATGCATCAGGCGCCTTTCGAGGTGCACTCGGTTATGGATTGGCAGTGGCTCAAAGAGCGGAGCCCTTGGGACATGTGGCAGTTCGTGCCCAATTAGTGCCCTAACTATCAAACGCCGCGAAATCAAAACGTCCTTCTCGGGAGGCGCCATCGCATGATGGATGCTGCCGATCTCCAAGTTGGAGACTGCTGTATTTCATGTTTGTGGGAACGGCTCCCTGCACAGGGTGACACGACTTGACAAGTATGCATACATCCGCTCTAGTGTCTCATTACGGCGAAAAGAAACTCGCTAACACTCCCCAAAGCCAAATAAACGTATAATATTGATATAGATATATGTGATTTAGAATCCCGATCGAGGAGAAGCTTCCTAGTTATTCATCAAGGTACCCAAACATATGACTCTACAAGACGTATCGGAACATCATCTAAAAGTAAGATTAGTGTAAGAACTTATAGCGCGATCATCTATTCCACTTACATTCTGCGTATCTGTCGTGTTCTCAAATCCTTTGATGTTACTCTCCATCTGCAACTCCGCGAGCTCCTCCTCACCTTTCCCTTCGATCATCTTATCCCTCTTGGTATTCTCACGAACATACAAGTAACGTAGAACTTGGTTGAGCACCAAGTTCAATACAAAACCGCAGAGCATAGCCACAATACCACTATGATACGCTGGCTTTTGGGAGGCTTTGAAGAATTGCGGTCCCGAGATCTGACCTACGCAATAGCAGACGAAAACCCAGCCCGACGCTACTGATCGCTTCGTAGAGCCAGCAATGTTAGTGCTAAGAAGGCCAAGGATCACCATGAAGCCGACGGGGTAGGAGCCTAGAAGCCAGACGCCGACGAGCCGACCCCATTTTTGCGTTGGATGAAGCTGGTTGATGAGACAAGTACCAATTATCTGCCGTTGTCAGAATGACTCTAGGGTTACTCATGGAGCATGATGCTTACTGGTGGTACCATAGCGATTGAAGCGATGATCAAACGTGAACCCTTTATCTTCGTGCAGAGGAAGCCGGCACTCAGCTGGGCCACTGTCTGAACGGCTCCAAGAGGCATGTTCATCAGCGTCGTTTCAATGGGACTGAACCCAAACCCGGCGATGATCAAGGATCCAAATGAAAGGCCGCCAGATGCAAGAGCATTCACGAACGAAATTAGGCCCAGCACGATGATCTTAGGATCTGTGACGGCCTCCACGACTTGTGCTTTGACGAAGGTTCGAGACTTCGTGCCGGTTTTGTTCCCGATGACACGCTGCACGGCGATAACCCTTTCCTCCTGTGAGAGCCATTTTACTTGCGTTGGGCTATCTGCATGTTATTAGGAATTGCGCGCGTATAGAATGGATGGATTAGTGCATACCTGGAACAACGAAGAAGAATATTGTGCCCCAGATAATAGTTACGGCGCCGAGGATGAGGTAGATGTACTTCCAGGGCGAGAGACTGCCGCTGATATGGCCGATTCCGAATGCGATCAGGCCTCCGAATAGAGATCCAACGCCGAGGAAGGAAATCCAGAGAGCGGAACGGCCGGCTTGCTCCTGTCGCGTCCACCATATTCCAGTGATGGCCACGAACCCCGGCGAGATGGTAGCTTCTGTAATACCCAAGAAGAATCGAACTGTAGCGAGACCAGCGAAAGAGTGGCATGCGGCGGTTGTCATCAATACACCACCCCAGAGGATGATGTTTACGGCGAGGAACTTGGCCACTGGGAACCTCTGGATAATAGCTACACCGGGATACTCGGCGATGAGGTATCCGAAATAGAAGATTGAGCTCGCCCATGAGTAGTCTTGGCCAACGAGTTTGGTGTCTTTGAAAATTCCATAGACACTGGAGTAACCCAGAGAAGTCTTATCGATGAATTGGAGGGCGTACGTAATGCAGAGGAATGGGAGAATGTAGAGATCAATTTTCCTCAGGACTTTCTTCGAGGCAGCCTCGTCCAACGGCCCACTGGCGAGAGCCTGTGCTGCAAGGTCTCCTGCTTCATCGTCGATGTGAAGCGTTGATTTCTCGAGGTTGATGGTGTCCACTTTTGCGATTTCTTTCTCAATCTCGCCGCTCTGGCCCTGAGTTCCGTGGGAGGTCTTGACTTCGTCCATGATCGACATGGGAATGAGGTATGGTAAGACGATGTTCAGCTAATACCCACAGCTATGAGACCCCAGGTTTCCAAGCTCTTTGCAAGATGGGTTTCCACGTGGAAGGCAGCAAGGGATCCCAGGACGTGCATTTATGTATCTTCGGGTCCTGTCTAACGGCCTTTAAGCCGTCGTGACAAGGACCCATACGCTGTACGCCGAGGCGAAAATCGGGAAGAATGAGTGCTTTCGGCCAGAATCCCACTTTCGCAATATCTGGTTGCGATGATAAGGCGGTAGAGTCCCGAGTTGGGGATGGTGATCGGCTTCATCGATCCGAAGGTCGGGTTCATGATGCGGGGGTGTAATACGAATCACCATGGACGGAGCCGACCGCTGCTCAAACATGCAGGATCTATGCATCCCATTGCGAATGAATTTTGACCTAGAAAGCTTGTCGAAAAGAAGGAACGATACTAAGGATGGGAATTGATGAGTTTGTTGTGGTGGAGATGGATGATGTGGCGTCGGCCGAGCAAGATCACCTCGACTCCGTCGGCTCCTACATTGACCGCATCGCGGACACTCTCTGGCCCATCAACAAGAAGATACATGATAATCCGGAGCTTGGGTACGAAGAGAAGATTGCACATGCCGCACTTACGGGATTTCTAAAGACGAGGAAAGGATGGAAAGTCACGCCGTCGGCATATGGACTCGAAACTGCATTTGTCGCAGTGTATGACAGTGGCAAGAAGGGACCAGTCATTTCTTTCAATGCTGAAATGGGTACGGGCTTCGCTATTTTACAAGACGTCATGCTAACAAAAGACGCAGATGCTCTCCCGGGCATTGGCCACGCTTGTGGCCACAACCTCATCGCTACGGCCTCATTATCCGGAGCTCTAGCAACCGCAGAGTGTATGAAAGAGTGTGACATACCCGGAAAAGTAGTTCTTTTTGGAACTCCAGCGGAAGAAGGTACCACAATCTACTCTTAGCATCCAAATTCGCGTGACAGACGCTCAATTGAACCTAGGTGGAGGCGGCAAGATCAAGCTTCTTGAAGCCGGTGCATACAAGGACTACAAATGTGATATCAACTTGATTTCGCATCCTGGAATCGTCGAAGATGGCGCTCTCGTCCGTACAGCTGCGTACATCCGCTTCAAAGTGGAATACTTTGGTCTTGAAGCCCACGCGGCGGCCAGTCCATGGCTAGGAATCAATGCTCTCGACGCCCTCATTACTGCGTATAACGGCCTTTCTGTCCTCCGTCAGCAAACCATGCCAGGAGACATCATCCAAGGGCACATCACGGATGGTGGTCTCGCACCTAACATCATCCACGCGTACGCCGCCGGTGTCTTCATCGTCCGCGCAAACACGCGCGATCGTTTGGCGGTGCTGAAAAAGAAGGTGGATTCGTGCTTCGAAGCTGGAGCAGCGGCGACAGGTGCGACTTTGAAGGTTACTTTCGAGCAGTCTTATGACGACCATGTCCCGAATCGTGCGCTGGGACGGTCGTATCGCCACTTTTTCAACCGACTGGGTGGAGCTATCCCAACAGCTGATATAGATGAGATTGAGCATAGATCGATGGCCAGTTCTGACCAAGGCAACATCAGCTATGCCATGCCAAGCTTGAGTCCTGGGTTTTGGATCCGGCCAGGGAATATAGGGAGTGGCCCGCACAGCCCCGAGTTTACGGAAGTTTCTGGAACGCGAGAGGCATTTGAACTCGCTTTGAACGTTGGAAAAGGGTTAGCGGCTACGGCGATAGATGTGTTGACGCGAAAGGGGCTATTAGATGAGGTGAAGAAGGAGTTTGAGGCAATGAAAAGATGAGGCGGGACGGTCGAGAAAACTAAAAAGCTTCCTGTAATACCAAGAACCTGAGCTGTAACTTGAAGAGTGCAACGACGATTCCACATTCAAGGGCCACATGACCGAGTATAGAGGAATTCAATTGGCAACAATCTAGATTCCTCGGATTTGTAAGACCTCGAACTATGGTATATATGAGCGGTACAGCGGTCCCGCTGTCAGGAACCATCACAAAACTATTGCAACGCATCTCGAAAGCCAGATCTCTGGAATCTGTTCTACCATGGCGTCGCCAATGCCTCCATCGTCAGTCTCCATAAGCTCTCCCGCACCACCAATATCGAAATCCCACCTCCGCATAGCTCGTCCGACAAACGATATTTCTGCAATCCTTCCATTCTATACCGAAGGCCTCGGCTTCACTATCTTATCATCCTTCACTGCTCATGCCGGGTTCGATGGTGTCATGCTTGGGCATCCTGGGGCACCATACCATCTTGAAATCACGACAAAGGATGGTCATGATGCAGGACGAGCTCCCACGCAGGATAATCTGCTAGTATTCTATATTCCAGACGAGACTGAGTGGAAAGAAGCGGTTACGCGAATGAAAAAGGCTGGGTTTGGGGCGGTGACGAGTTTCAACCCGTATTGGGACGTGCAAGGGAAGACCTTCGAGGATCCGGACGGGTGGAGGATGGTGTTGCAAAACGCGGCATGGGATATTTGAGAGATTGGGTGCTTTGCATTGTTTGGAATGACCGTAGACACGCTCTAATTCACAACCACGACCTTTCCGCCAGCTTTGTTTTCTTCCATCAGTGTGTGAGCTGCTGCGATGTCATCGAGCTTGAAAACCGTCCCTAGCTGCACTTTCAGCTTCCCAGCTGCAATCTGCTGCACTAAATCGTTTAAAGGTGTGTTCATGAAGTCCTCCGGTCCTCCAGAGTACGCGGTCAGATACACCGCAGTCGGAATCTTCTCCATGGGGTTAAAGTCTTCGAAAGACCACTTGTTCCCCACAATCCCAGTCATACAAACCACTCCTCCCTCTTTGACACATGCCATGGAGTCCTCAAGCGTCGTCACTCCAATCAACTCCAACACTTTATCCGCACCCTCCGACCAAATCTTCCTCACCTCTTCAGCCACACTACCCCCATCAATTACCACCTCCGTAGCACCACTCTCCTTCAGCAACCCATCGCGACTCTTGCTCCTCGACGTGCTCACCACCTCCGCCCCGAAATTTCTGGCAATCGCCGCCGCCGCCAGCCCTACACTCGTCGTGCCACCCCTCACCAGCAGCTTCTCTCCCTTCTTCAGCCTCAGTGCCCGAAACAACGATCCATACGCCGTTTGGAGCATCTCTGGCACTGCGCCTAACACCTCCCAGCTGACTTTCTTCCCCTCTCCTACCTCCGCATCAATCTTTTGTACCTGTGTCGCAGATACGCACGTATATTCAGCGTAGCCACCGTCGAACTGCCGCCCCATCCCACCCATAGCAGTCGCTACGACGTCGCCCTCTTTGAATGCACTACCTGGGGCGGAGACTACCTCGCCGACGGCTTCGATGCCTAGGACGCGTGGGAACTGGATTCCTGGGGAGTGACCTTGACGGGTGAAGAGCTCTAAAGAAGAAGACGTTACTGTTGGCAAAATTCTAGAGGCAATGGATTGACAGCTATTAGGCCCTGCGAGCATGTACGATTCTTTAAATACTACTAAGTAGGGTCTAAGACGCTACTCGAGGTGCTAAAACACTACATGGGAAGCACTTCAGGAAGGCTGAGAGCTGGGAATGACGTATATGTATCGCGGATTTGCTCACCGGAGCGGTTAAGGCCGCGAGCGTGGACGTGAATGAGGACTTCGCCGGTTCTGGGAGTGGGGATGGGGAGGGTTGTGATCTTGAGGACTTCGGGACCGCCAGGGGCAGACATGGTGGCTGCTTTCATTGTGGACATTTTGGGATGATAACGACGAGATGAGTCAAGGTGTTTTGATGATTGTGATAGTCTTTTTGATGAATTCAAAATGTTCATGTGGTGTGTGATGAGGAGGAGGTGAAGGTGTGAACCAATACTTATATCTATTCTTTATCTAGGTCAAATCGTCGTTGTCGCTTTAATTCCGCTCTTATATTGGATAGTTAAGACCTAGCTTGCATTCCGGCCCCCAACTCAACGTGAGCCCTGGGAAAGCTTGGTGGAAAGCTTGTGTTCTAAGGCAAGAGGGGAGTGCACTACTACTGCGGGGTTGGATTACCTTATCTTCTGGTCTGCTTACATGAAGCCATTTTTCCAAGGTGTATCTGCTCGTTCCGCTTTAGCTCACTAGGATTGAAGTTCGTGCGCCGCCAGTGATATTTGAGTGGCGAGCTGTTGCCAAAAGGTTTTGAAGAATGTTAGAATGAATTTGGTTTAGCGTGGGGCTCGAGAGAGCATAGGTACACGTTTCTCGCGACCTCTAGCTCCACTTCCATGCCATCCCCAACGCCCCGATACCCTTACCAGCATCTAGGATAACGCGTTTTGTTCTTGTCTTCATGGTACACCAGATGCACCGTGGCAAGTAGCTCTGAGCGCGACCATGAACGCCTCTAGATTGGCTATACTTGCCGGCATCTCGTTGCTGAGTAACAGTTCACTTATCATGCCTAGATGAGACGGGACCCCTATGCATAGCGCACTCCTTTACGAATCTAGCTCGCGTATTGTTCAATGTCTCCTGTTGATTCAAGAGCGGAGAACTACACAGCCGATGCTGTAATCGAAGATTGCCGCCAACTCGACCTCCTTCGATCCCACCGATATCCTCGACGTGTAGCCTTGCGGCACTGCCCTTCCCTAGATTTGCTCTATATAGGAGGATGATACGGACGTGACGAGGTATGTGGATGCGGTGTTCAGCCGTTGATAATGGAAAGAAACGGCGGTTGAATTGAAAGAGCATGGAACAACCAGGCAGTTGCGTACTTCGCGAACAGACTGTGGCTTGCGAAAAACTGACTTTGGCATGCGGTCTTTCTGGGCTACAGGCACTAGTTTTGGAAAACTGATTGCGGTAGTTTGCCAGACATCCTCTGGAGGCGTCGATATCGTATGTGTTTCCAACACAGCTCTCAACAATGAGCGAAATGCTAATTTCCGAGTTTTAATTTCCTCCCTGGTTGTTGTTTCTAACTTAGGAATTTGTGTCATCTATCTCTTCTGCGTTACTGCATGTCCGGGAACGCTGAATTGTCACTGCTTGGCTTTAACATTGCTCACTCGACACTACTGTAGGGGGTAGCCTGGCTGCTACGGAGCTATGTAGTCAAAAGGCTGTCTGACCTGCACTGCTTTAAACTCGACATCGCCTTTAGATCTTTAGAATCCTATAACACATGGATCTATTACTACTAGGCTCTAATATTGCTCACTCAATACCACTACAGGGGGTAGTCTGGCTGGTAAGCAGCTGATTAGTCAAGAGGCAGTCTGTTCTGTACTGTTCGAAACTTGACATCGACTAAAGATATTCTAAATCTCTAGAGGGTGCCCCTTGCAGTGGCGAACCAGTGTGCCCAAACTTACGGCTGTCACTGTATCTCCGTGGTGCCCACTAAAACCTCAACTCAATCCCATCGTAACGCTCTCTCAGTGATAGGGCCGCAGGGCCCCGCCGACTAATATAGCTCCCGGATAACAGCAGGGTACCATTCCGAAGTATCACCGGCCATTGAGCGTATAGGGTGTATAGGTCAGTGGGCCATTGCTGATCAAAGCCTAGACCGTCAGTATCAATCTCTAGCTCTATAACAGACAAGGCTGGTACGTGATAGCTAGTAACACATAGTACCCAATGTCGCGATCTTAGCTGTTCAGCCTCGCCAAGCTGCGCCTGGATGCTTGTCGAAATCAAGAGGTGCTCTTGACCATATTGGGAGCTAGCCTCGTGCACTTCGACGATCATTTGGTCATGGCCTCACGATCCCCGCCTTTTTCATGCCACACGCTGTTCGGCAGATCAAAAGCCCGACGCGAGGATGTAAACGAGTTATTTAGTCTTCTGACACCCCTTCATCCCTCCACGCCTCTCTGCCGTCCTTTCATGCTACACGGATCAATTCTCCGTGACGGAATCCAGGTCAAATTGCACCGTCCTCCCCTCCGCAGAAGTGCATGCCCGCCGGGAACCCATCTCTTGTTTACTTGAATTCTAAAAGTGCGGTCAGCAAGCGTTTCACCACCGCTACCTCAATCGGGTAATCCGGAGTACCCCATTCTTCAAACGGCCGACGGAAAACTCAGTTCACTTTACTAGCGCGAAACCCCGCAACCCCGAGACGAGTCTCAAAGTTTATATAGGCGAGCCTTGCTCTCTGACTCCAATCACATCAATCCCCCGATTCCCCGATTCGACCTCATTTGGGCAAAAATGGACGACACAGAGAAAGCTCCCGAGGCCTGGAGAAACGAAGATGTGCCCACCGAGAATGCGCGGCCTGTTATTGACCCTGACATGGAGAGGAGGGTTGTGAGGAAGTTTGATCGGCATATTATTCCTCTAGTCATGGCGTTGTATCTTCTGGCTTTCCTCGATCGGTCAAACATTGGGAATGCTCGAATCGCTGGGATGAGTACAGACTTGAACCTGACAGGCGACAAATACGACTGGCTATTGACCATCTTCTACATCCCGTATATCATCTTCGAGTTCTTGGCGATGATGTGGAAGATCGTCCCTCCACACATGTGGTGCGCCTTCGTCGTCTTCGGATGGTAACCGCCTCTCTCTACAGACTCTCTTCTCCGCTAACACCGCTAGGGGACTTGTCTCAACCCTCCAAGCCTCCGTACACTCCTGGGGCGGCGAAATGACCCTCCGCTTCTTCATGGGCGCAACTGAAGCAGGCTACGGCCCTGGTATCCCCTACCTACTCAGCTTCTTCTACCTCCGCCACGAAGTCGGTTTCCGCTGCGGCATCTTCCTCGCCGCCGCTCCCCTCGCCAACACCTTTGCCGGCGCTCTCGCGTACGGTATCACATCCGGCCACTCGGCCATCGCAAACTGGCGCGTCCTCTTCCTGGTCGAGGGCCTCCCCACCATCGTCATGGCCGCAGTCGCATTCTTCTTCCTCCCCGACTCCCCCGAAAAAGCCCGCTTCCTGACGGAAGACGAGAAGCGTGTCGCCAAAGCGCGGGGGGTATCACAAGTCGGCTCCACCGAGCGCATCGGCGGCATCGTCTGGAGCGACATCGGTGCCGTCCTACTCGACCCCAAAGCCTGGTTCACCGGCCTCATGTACTTCAGCTGCAACGTCAGCTTCTCCTCCCTCCCCGTCTTCCTGCCCACCATCCTCAAAGAGATGGGCTTCTCCTCCGTAAACGCGCAAGGTCTCACAGCGCCTCCCTTCTTCGTCTCCTTCCTGCTGACCGTCGGCACGACGTACATCGCGGACCGCACGCAGCAGCGCGGATACGTGCTCATGGTGCTGACCGTGGTCGGCGGCATCGGCTACGTGATTCTAGCCACCGCGCATAACGTGGGCGCGCGGTACTTCGGTGTCTTTCTGGCTGCCGCGGGCATCTTTCCTGCGATTGCCAATATCTTGCCGTGGGTGTTGAGTACGCCACCTCCTCTCTCTTTTTCTCTTGACACGCCCCTGAAGTTACAACTCGGAAGCTAATTACTGTTTTTCTCCGTTAGACAACCAAGGCTCCGACACCCGCCGCGGCGCTGGCATCGTCCTGCTCAACCTCATCGGCCAATGCGGGCCCCTGCTCGGCACGCGCCTATACCCCTCGAACGAAGGCCCCTTTTACGTTAAAGGCCAGGCCGTGTGCGCGGCGTTCATGTTCTTCACTACGCTTCTTGTCATCAGCCTGCGGACGCTACTGGTGTGGGAGAACCGGAAGCTGGATCGCCAATTCGGGACGTTGGAGGAGCAGAGGGCGGCGACAGAGATGGCGGTGAGGAACGAGGATTCTAAGGCAGGGGCGGATGAGGGGGCTGGACTGGAGAATTATGGGCCAAGCTTTAGGTACGTGCTGTAGATCAGGAGAATCTGAGATTTGGTAGAGGGATTGTAGAGAGAGAGGTTTCCTAGTACCGTACGTAGCGAGCGATATAAGAAGTGAGCGATTTGATGAGTGCATGTCACAGCGGCACCTGTTTTGGATCCTAGTAGTGTCATATACACCCTGATGCTGGTACTCCCAGTGTGATATATGCAATCGTGGTTATGCCTGCGCTTTGGTCCGTGACTAAGAGTCGCTCTGTTCAGCATAGGTGTTCTTTCATTGTATACTCTGGACCGTTATACCCTATGTAGAGTCGCCCAAGAAGGTAGCCAACTCACATATTTGGTGCCTCTCGGGTTCTGTAAGCAAGTCAAGCAAGTACCAGCCAAATTTGAACTCACAGATCAGCACAGACTGAGAACTGGGGTATATAAAGTCTTTTCGGTATCTTCAAGACAGGCACCTAGCCACCTACTGGGACATGAAATCTATCTGTCGTCTTCGCTTCGTTTCGAAATACGTCTGTCGCCAAGTGGACATACAAACCCTTGAAGCCATAAGTCTGAGGGAACTTCGTAATAGTTGAACTCGGTACAGAATGCAGTCGTCATTAAGACGCTGTAAGAAACGCACTAGTGACTTAGGGCTTGCAGCGACCGAAGTAACGAGGGTACAAGCAACAGTCCCTGACGGTGTGCTGCTTGCATAGCCAAGCCAAGAAACGCTCTAAGCCGAGACCATAACCGCCGTGGGGAGAGGTGCCGTACCTAGAGTTGTTAGATTAGCTACGATTCCATTACATGCTTGCAGGGGATGTGGCACATACTTCCTCTGATCAGTGTACCAGTAGTACGCCGCCGGGTCGATCTTCTCTCGGTCGAACGCCGCCATAAGCTCGTCGTAGTCCCACATCCTCATAGACCCACCCACGATCTCACCAACGCCGGGCATTAGACAGTCAACACTCTCCGTGACACGCGGATCTTCTTTGTCTTTAGGCATGTAGAAAGCCTTGATCTCTGCAGGGAAGTGGGTGAGGAAGATGGGGCGGTTGATAATATCAGTCATCTTGCGCTCAGCTGCTTCAGCGATATCGTCGCCGAACTTGTGTGGTCGCGGCGGTTTGTCTTTGTCTTCCTCTTCGAAATCGATGTTGTGTTCCACT
Source organism: Lophium mytilinum (assembly GCA_010093605.1). Lineage (NCBI taxonomy): Eukaryota > Fungi > Ascomycota > Dothideomycetes > Mytilinidiales > Mytilinidiaceae > Lophium > Lophium mytilinum. Next base: position 1,968,945 of record MU004189.1, on the reverse strand, counting down.
AGCCAATCGATCGCCTCGCTGTATCTCATGCGCATGAAAGGTCGCTCGGGCATCTTGAACTCAGGGTGGAGGTCGAGGATGTGTTGCTTGATGGTCGGATCTGAGAGCGTGACCTCGAGGACTCGACACATGACGTGCTCAAGATGCTCTAGGAGGTCGTCGAAGGTGATGAAGTCGAGTTCCGCTTCAACGTGGGCGTACTCGGCGAGATGTCGGCGCGTCAAGGACTTCTCTGCGCGGAAAGACTTCTCAATACAGAAGACATCTCCCATGGACGGTAGGCAAGTCTCTAGATAAAGTTGCGAAGACTGGGTAAGGTATGCGGTCTCGTCGTAGTAAGGCAAACCAAAGAGTGTCGCTCCACCTTCCACCTGAGTCTGGACGAGGGCCGGAGGGCTGACTTTGCGCATCCGCAGTTCCTTGTAGACAAAGTTGAATGCAAACTCGACGGCATCGCGAACGATCATAACCTTCGAAGCGGTTTCACCTCTAAGAGTGAGATGTCGCAGATCGAGAAGTGTTGCGTGTTCCGTATCTTTTGAGACCCGGTTAGTGATGGCCTCGTCGCCGCCAGCAGCCTTCCCGACGATCTTGTAGTAATCGGCATGAAGTTCACGGCCGTTGGGGGCATGCGCTCCTTCTGGGACCGCGCGCAGCTCTCCCAGGATCTCCATGCTCGACTCGCGGGTCAAGGTTAAGGCATCGTAGGTCTTGGCCAATTGTCCCGTGAGGATGACCTGCATGAAGCCATAGCCATCGCGCAGCGTTATGAACATGTTCTCCTTCTGCCGCCTCTCTCGGTGTACTCTTCCAAAGATTCTCACCCTTGTGCCCTTGACATCCTTGCCGTCGCCTAGTTTCACTGTGTCTGGGTCCGTGTTGTCCAGCTTGATCCGGATTGCCTTTGGTAGGCTCTTGTCTTCCTCGAGCACAATCTTTTTGGCATCATCAAGCACCTTCTTCCGGTCTGCATCCTCTTTCGACCTCTGCACGAGTAGCTCTTGTTCTCGGGCTGCTTTCTTCTGGTGTTGAGCTGCGTAGTTCTTCGCCTTCTTAAGCGCAGCCTTGGCTGCAGGCTTCCATTCTAGCCTGGCAGAAGCATCGGAGCCTTCGGGGACGTGGCCGGAGGTGGATTTGCGGGCGAGGAATTTGGGTGAGTCGCCGTGGGTCAGGACAGCGAAGCCGAGGGTCTTGTATGGGGAGGACTCAGTGCCTTGCTGGGAGGGGGTGTCTTCGCCGACGTCTTCGTCGATGTAGAAGGTAGCTTCGGCCATTCTGGAGCAATTGACGTGGGTTTTCGGTGCTGTCGTGTGTTTGCGAAATATTTACGACGGCGCTGAAGTGGTGGGAGTCACTAGGGCGCTCGGACCGCCTCTGTGATTAGATTACGGCCTCAGGTTCAAGGTGACACGCTGCGAGTTAGAGGCTGCTCAGCGCTTTCCTCTTGGTTCCCTCTGAAAGATGACAGAAACTACTTATCCGAGCAGAAGCGATGGTAAGTGGAGACGAGTGCTCAAGATCTGGCAGCAGTACAGTGAATGCAGAGCAATCCGAGAAGTACCCCGCCATCTCACGTTGCCCCTCCTTTTGATATTCATATGTGAACAAAATCTTTAGTTGAGTGGGCTAAAAGACATCAAATCCTCAAACACCCTGAGCCTATGTACGTCCCACGCATTCGCAATTCGCGGCATGGTCACGCGAGCATTGCAACATTTGTTGATGACACAAAGTAGAAGGAGCCCGCTCCCAGCCGGTTCCGCGCTGACAAACAGCCTCTTCATGGTAGCAATAAGGATCCGTCACATTCAAAAGCCTCAAAAGACATCCTCGATCTAATAATCCTCGATCTGCTCCTCTAAAATTAGGCCATAGCACATACTGCAGAATGGCAGATCCAAGCCTCTACCAATTTCCGTCGCCATTGGAAGGCTTTAGAGACTTGCCTCCTCTTCCCACGTATGCACTCTGATCATTCTCTTATGGTTGATTGGATCGCGACGCTTACTCATTCACTTAAAGGGAGAGAGCCGAAGATGGAAAGTCATTCGTCAATCCACCAGCAAAGGAGAAAAGTGCTGCATATGAAGCTTTCCCTGACCCGATCACCAAAGGGATCCGGGCTGGTTTCGATGTCCATATTTACTTCCTACATACCGACGAGGAGCAACTGAAGTTTGCGAAGGAGCTGTGGGAACGTATTCGGCGAGAGTGTATGGATGCCAATTCAGCTAGAATGCTACTTCAACTAATCTGAAACCTTCAAAGTTCCCGAGTTGCGCATTTACCAGGTCTGGGAGAAGCCCCTTGGCCCACATATAACGGTATGTGATAGAGAATCTTCTGACAACAAAGTGGGCATTGACCATCTGTAAAAGGGAATGTTCGAGGTCAATATATTCACGCCGGAGCAGTTTGGGGCCTTCATTCCTTGGTTGGTGATAAACCGGGGACCTCTCTCTGCACTCATTCATCCAAACACTGGTGAGGACGAACGCGATCACACGCAACGAGCCACTTGGATGGGTCAACCAGTGCCACTGCATCTCGCTCTATTCAAGAGAATGAAGAGAAACTTGAATTAGACGGAGAAAATGGATGTGAGAGGGGATCAGATGACTTGAGCGGGTGACTAATTTGCAAAGTCTTCTTGAACTGAAGGCAGCATACTTGGAGGCGTGTGGATGGCTTCACTTCTTCTTGTATTGTCTAGCACAGTGCGGGATATGCTTTCAAATATACCCGCAGGATACGCGTCCCCTTGCAGCCAGTCGATTTGACCAAATGGCGCCTCTCTTGTGATCTAGCCCCCTCTGTGTGGCATTATGTGGTCATTCAATCATGACCTTGTAGAGAATCCGCCGTTTCTTCTCCTTCTTTGATGCTATGCTGGCTCAATAGCAATCCGCACGTGACCTAGGCAAAAGAACGGCATTCATGCCGACCTCATCCTTTCTTCTCACCATCCGTCTTCGCCTTCTTCCGCTTATCCTTCTTCCTCTTCGTACGGTCCCTCTTCTTCAGCGCCGACATGCCCGCCTTGCAAGTCTCCGCATATCGCACATAAAACCGATCTAACTCATCTGGCTGAACTATCGTCGAGAACTTTTCCTTCGGCTTGTCCCTCCTACTGCCATCCTTCGCCTTATCCTCCTTGGTGTTGCTTGCTCGGACGATTACGGGGAGAGGGTTCTCGGGGTGCGTATCCCATAGTGGGTCGTCAGCGACTTTGGTGGGTGAGGGCGCGACGTCGGAGGAGTAGGTCATGCGTTTTTGTGTGAGATAAACCGAGCCATGGCCTTTGTCGCGGTTGGTGTCTAGGAGGGCTGCGAGCTTTGTGAAGAACTGGGCTGTATTAACTTAATGATACTCGATGCGGGCTGGAATCGAAACGTACCTCTGCGTTGGTGAGGTGGCCTTCCGCCATGATTTAGTGGTGTGACGCTATGAGACAATCTCCTAAATTTCTATCCGTGAAGCTCTATAGAGCAGGGGTTTTTTGCGGTCGCTGGTGAATTGTACTGGAAATTCGACTTCGAGGTGGGTGGGATTATTGCGGGGAGTTCAAAGAGCAGCGGTAGAAACTCGTGCACCTCCGACGTCGACTTTTTTGGGTCCCTTCAACACCACATTCGCAATGCGCCAACGAGAGTTTCTTGGCCCAAAACTGCCAAAGGAACTGAGAGACCAGTTTGGAGGTATTTTCATATGCATGCGCTCATTACTACTGTCTGCTAACCAACGGAAAGTATCAGGAACTTCCGGGAATGGCGGTCGCGGGCGCAATGGGCCTGGTGGACGAAAAGAACGCCGCAAAGCCGAACGAACGCAGAAAAAAGTACACAAGAAGATTGGGAGCTCGAGGAGGCCTAGCACGCAGCCTCGTCATCACGTTCAATCAGACGAGGATGAGGAGGATGATGAGAGCGACATAGAAGAGCCCGCACCACCACCTAGGCCAGTACAGAAGACGCCAGACACCACCGAGAAACCTCTCAAGTCTATACTAAAGCGCACGAAAAAAGAGGACGTCGTCAGGAATCCCTCTAATACCGCACGCTCTCCGTCACCACCACCTCGAGTACCTCGTGTAGTAAAAGAAAGGCTCGCTCAGGATGATGCTGAAATTGCAGCATTGGAGAAGAAGTTGGGGATGAAAGGAAAGAAGAGGAAGAGTTCGGGTGATGACGGACTGGACGATCTATTTGGAGATCTAGACAGCGGTGAAGATTCAGTAGAGGAGCCCGCCACCAAGAGAAAGAGACCAGGAGATGATGAGTGGCTTGCAAGTAAGCGCCGGAAAGCTTTGGGTGCTGCTGCTCAAGATATGAGCGATAGCGACTCCGGCAACCTGGACGAAGAGGACATGGATGAGGATATAGATGGGGATGATTTCTCGACCGAGGACGAGCTAGAAGGTCTATCTGATGACGGTAGCGAAGATAGTTTGGAAGGTTTCGATGGTTCTGATTCCGAGGACCTACCAGAGCCTGTACAGCCTCGAGTGCGGGAGAACCCATACGTCGCTCCCGTGGCCAGTCGTAGTTTGCCAGCGGCCAAATACATACCACCCTCACTCCGTGGACCACCTTCATCGGACGCAGAAGCACTATCACGATTACGTAGACAAGTTCAAGGTCTCTTAAATCGATTGTCCGAAGCAAACCTGATCACAATCCTACGAGATGTTGAAAAGATATACGAGAACAACCCTCGTAGCTACGTCAGTACCACATTGAGGGATTTACTTCTTGGACTGCTCTCCGATGAGACTACGCTCAACGATACATTCCTGATCTTACACGCGGGCTTTATTACAGCTGTGTACAAAGTAGTTGGGACAGACTTCGGGGCTCAGCTTGTGGAACGAATTGTGTCGGAGTTTGACAGCCAATATTCAAGAAGTCAGGGCAGGGATGCAGGAGGCAAGCAGACTACGAATTTGATCTCCCTCATGGCCCAATTGTACAACTTTCATGTGATTGGCAGCAATCTGGTATTCGACTACATACGGCTGTTTCTTGATGAACTCTCGGACTTGAACACGGAGCTTCTTCTTAAGATCATCAAAAGTAACCTTTCTTCTCTTTGACTTTATAGCTGGATAGAAACTGACCCTTAATTAGTGTCTGGAGCTCAGCTCCGTCAAGATGATCCTTCTTCGTTGAAAGATATCGTCGTTTTGCTTCAAAAAGCGGTAGCCAATAGCGGAGAAGGTAACCTCTCGGTCCGTACGAAGTTCATGATAGAGAGCATCAACAACCTTAAAAACAATCGAGTCAAGACTGGAGCTGTCGCTTCTGCTGTAATCTCCGAGCACACCATACGAATGAAGAAGACATTAGGATCGTTGAATACTGGCACAATTAAAGCAAGTGAGCCCCTAAGGATTGGTCTGGCCGATATCAGAGACACCGATAAGAGGGGAAAGTGGTGGCTCGTTGGCGCGAGCTGGAGGAACGATGGCGAGCAGCCGGATTCCCAGACCATGAAGTCACCGGTATCCAAGGACACAACGCAAATCATATCCTCGGAGGGAGATGGCACTACCAAGCTCCTACAACTCGCCAGGGAACATCGGATGAACACCGACATCCGGCGCGCTATCTTTGTGACCATCATGTCTGCAACAGACTTCAAAGATGCGCATGTCAGATTACTAAATCTGAGGCTGAAACGAGCTCAGGAGCCCGAGATAGCACGAGTACTAATCCATTGCGCTGGGAGCGAACAAAGCTACAATCCTTACTACACACTAATCGCCCGTAAAGTGTGCACAGACCGTGGTGTGAAGAAGTCGTTCCAGTTTGCTCTATGGGACATCTTCAAGAGCCTAGGTGAGAAGAAAGATGGTGAAGCCTTGTCTGATCAAGAGGACGAAGACAGCGACGGTATGACGACTAGGAAGATCGTTAATCTCGGGAGGATGTTTGGGGAACTTATTGCCAACGGCAGAGTTCCCCTCACGTCACTGAAGGTAAGTTCATCGTTCGAACCCGAAGTGTGCTAAGCAGCTAACATCTTCCCAGATTCTCAACTTTACCTACCTTCAGCCGAAAACAAAGACATTTGTAGAAGTCTTGCTCAATACCATCATCCTACAATCACAAAAGCATGCCGGTGATCAAAGAGACGCTAAGGGACTGCTCGATCTATTCAGTAAAGTCGGAGAAGCTCCTCAGATGGCTCGCGGCCTCCAGTACTTCCTCAAGAGGGTTGTTAGCAAGGGCGAAATAGCCGGCAATAAGTCAGAGAGGGAGACTGTTCGATGGGCTTGTAGGCTGGTAGTCGAAGCGCTGACAGATCTCGCCACGGGGAAGGTGGAGGAATGACGGAGTCACATCACTTGTAGGAAATACCATTAAAGATTCTTATATCAGTAATCTGATGCTCCAAGGTCACGCACTGATAAAGATTGAGACGGAGTATCATTCGGGCTAATGCGAGCGTGAATTACAGCCGCCACTTGCCGCAAGTCGGGGGACGGTAAAATGTCCAAGCCTGTTACCTCAACAAAGTTTGGTTTGAATGTTAAGAAGACAAGTATTGCGGCGGGAAGAATATGTTGACCTTTGGATGATATAATTTAGAATACTACTAGTTGATTCTAGCTTAACTAAATGCTCATTTAAAAGCTTTAGAACGCAAAAGTCTTGAGGCGAATTGTTTTGCTAAGCTCTGCTGTTTTACCAGCTCCCGGCTGAAGGCGATCTCGCCGGCTCTCCGAAAAGTTGTCCTCCGGAGCTCCAAACACTTAGCCACGATCACCACCTCCATCAATTGACCCCTCTCAACTTACTTGCCGTACAAATCGCGGCCCTTCCTCTCCTCTCTCCGCCTCTATCCTCTGTCTCCACTCGTCATGTTCCGTGCCATGGTTCCCCGGGCTGCCCCCAGGTCGCTATTGCGTCCCGTCGGTGGCGCCCAGAGCAGCATTCGCCCTTCAGCTTTTTACGTGCTGGACCGTTCAAGGAGGGGATATGCTACAGAAGCTGGTAAGGCGCATGTTCCGAAGCTACTCTACGTGCAACGGCTGATCATTTTGCAGAGGAGAAAGACCTCGTCGTCATCGGCGGAGGTGTCGCGGGATACGTCGCAGCTATCAAGGCTGGACAAGCAGGCCTCAAGGTATTTACACTGCTTATAATGCATCCTCGCCAAGCTAATATAGTTCCGCGTAGGTTACGTGTATAGAGAAGCGCGGCGCGTTGGGAGGAACATGTCTCAACGTCGGCTGCATCCCCTCGAAGTCTCTCCTCAACAATTCGCATATGTACCATTCCATCCTCCACGACACGAAGAACCGCGGGATTGATGTCGGCGATGTCAAGCTCAATTTGGCACAGATGATGAAGGCGAAGGAGACCTCAGTGTCGGGTCTGACCAAGGGTATCGAATTCTTGTTCAAGAAAAACAACGTCGAATACATCAAGGGCACCGGAGCATTCACGGATGAACACACCATCGCAGTCAATCTGCTCGATGGTGGGGAGACTTCAGTCAAGGGCAAAAACATCATCATTGCAACCGGCAGTGAGGCTACACCGTTCCCCGGTCTGACGATTGACGAGGAGAAGATTATCACGAGCACAGGCGCAATCGCACTACAAAAGGTCCCGAAGAAGATGGTCGTCATTGGAGGTGGCATTATCGGTCTCGAGATGGTGAGTAACGAAAGAGAGCAGCTGGGAACAGTCTGTACTAATTTTAGATAGGGCTCGGTTTGGTCTAGACTCGGCTCTGAAGTTACAGTCGTCGAATTTTTGGGCCAGATTGGAGGGCCTGGCATGGACAACGAAATCGCCAAGTTGACCCAGAAGCTTCTTACCAAGCAGGGTATGAAGTTCAAGCTCAACACCAAGGTCATGGGCGGTGACGACAGCGGCGAGACTGTGAAGATCAATGTTGAAGCTGCCAAGGGCGGTAAAGAGGAGCTGGTGAGAAGAACCGTTTCCTACTTTTCCGAGATGCATAGCTGACTGAAACTATTAGCTCGATGCCGACGTTGTCCTCGTCGCCATTGGTCGCCGCCCATACACTGCTGGTCTGAATTTCGAGAAGATTGGTTTGGAGGCTGACGATAAGGGACGCCTTGTAATCGACCAGGAATTCCGCACGAAGATCCCCCACATCCGAGTCATTGGTGACTGCACATTTGGACCAATGTTGGCACATAAGGCTGAAGAGGAGGGTGTTGCTGTTGCCGAGTTTATCACGAAAGGCTACGGACACGTCAACTATGGAGCTATCCCGTCCGTCATGTACTCTCACCCCGAGGTTGCTTGGGTTGGCCAGAACGAGCAAGAACTAAAGGCTGCGGACGTAAAATACAAGAGCGGCTCATTCCCCTTCTCCGCCAACTCGAGAGCGAAGACGAACCTGGACACGGAGGGTATTGTGAAGTTCCTTGCGGACGCTGAGACAGACCGGATATTGGGTGTTCATATTGTTGGACCAAACGCTGGAGAGATGATTGCTGAGGCCACCCTTGCGCTTGAATACGGTGCAAGCTGCGAAGGTAAGACTACTCCACAACGTATGTGTTTGTCCTTACTAACTTGTTTCTAGATGTCGCCCGTACATCACATGCTCACCCAACGCTCAGCGAGGCTTTCAAGGAGGCAGCCATGGCGACTTACGACAAAGCGATTCACTACTAGGGGGCTGGGTTTAACAGGGGTTTCGATTTTTGGCATCAGCGCTTGTTACTGAGCTCCGGGACGGAGTTTGTGAATATCAATCGTGTACGATAGACAGCGGCTTTTTCAGCGGAGGAAACAGCAAATACATTGGATTTGAATTCACATTAAATGGTTGAAGCGGTGGCAGAATGCTTGCTTAAATAACGTGATTCCTTGGCGCGTATTATATTTCACAACCTTGCAGGGCAGTCGCGTTCAACGCGCCGTCGGGACCCCGGCGTTCTTTCCCCAGCGTGGTGGACTTCGCGATTCTCCCAAACACGCGACCTCCAAGCCGACAATACCACACCAAAATGACCACCACCAATGCCGACCCGAATGACCGCTGTAGTACTCTAAAGCAGGAGCTGAAGCTGTGGGAAAAGGATTTCGCTGCTGCACACAATGGACGCAAAGCCGGCCGCCTGGACATAAAAGCGAACGCCAGCATCTGTACGTTGACATGCACATACCCACGAAACATGCACTTACGAGGTCATAGCACAGAAATACAAGGAGTACAATAAGCTCCGAGATGTTCTTGCAGGCAAGGCCGGCCCACAAACGCCCTCGAAAGCACCGCGAAAATGCAAAGCGATTGACGATGAAGTCCGAACCCCTTCAAAACCGCTCTTCAAACTAGCCACCACCCCCGCAAGACACGAGCAAGCGGAGAACGCAGACCCTGCCAATGTTCCTGGATCGGCCTCAATCCTTTTTACGCCAGTACATGTGCGTTCGAAGATTGGACCCACCCCGCAGAAAGATGGACTGGTTCTTGGTCTCTTCGATCTTCTCCCTTCGGATACGCCGACCAAAGCGCAGAGGACGGTGTTGGGTGATGTGGGAACAAACGTGATGCAGACGCCGAGCAAGGACCACGGTGGATCCGAAGATGGGCTTTCGGTCGAGGAGCATGCGCGAGGAAGCAGAACGCCACTTTCCACAGGGAAAAGATTCTTGCTGGACAAGTTCGCGACGCCGAAAAAGCGGAAGCGAGACGAGGAGGGCACGCCTTCTTCGACGATGAAGCATCTTTCGACGCCAATGTTCCTACGGCGCGATACTCGGCCGCTTGATATCATTGCTGAAGAGGATGAGTCGACGCCGCGACCTGCACCGTGGAAGCGGAGAGGACTTGGAAGGAGTCTGAGTAGTATGATACAGAATCTGAAGAATCAGGAGAAAGAGAGAGTTGAGGAGGCGAGAAGGGAGGAAGAGGAGGCGGAGAGGCAAGAAGACGAAAGGCTAGACGACGAGTTAGAGATGATGCGGGAGATGGAGATGGAGGCTGCGGGCATTTCTATACCTAAAGCGAAACCGGCTCCGAAGGTTTTAGTGGAGGATAGTCAGGTTCCAATGAAGCTTGGTCCGGATGCGTTAGAAGAGTCGGATCAAGATGAGACACAGCAAGAATTAGGTGCACTGGACAGAAATGGGAATCCGCGACAGGTGTGGAAGAAGAGGGGGCAGAAGCGGACTACGAGGAGAGTGAACAGTAAGTTTCATGATTGTGTATGCCCAGAAAGCTTCTCTAACATCGAACAGTGCGTCCAGTCGCTGCCAGGCGCAAGTCCAAGTCTCCTGAGCCAGCTGTACAAGATGACTCCGATAGTCCAGATGCAATCGCAGAGACACAAACGAAGGAAGGCCCAAAAACCCAGAGCCTAGAGGATGAGTTTAGAGAAGAGTCTTCAGATGACGGCGCTGCTTCAGACTTCAGTAACGACTCTCATACCCCTAAAAAGCGGAAGACTCAACTCGCAAAAGCTAAGGACCTACTGAAACCTGAAGCTAAAACAGAGACGAAGGCTGTTACAGCACAGAAGAGCTCAAATGCTGTCAGTAAAGCTGTCCGTAAAGCGGGCGCTACGATGAACGCGAACTATCGCAGGCTAAAGATCAAGGGTAAAGATCAACAGAAGGGAGGCAAAGGCCGCTTTGGACGAAGGAGATAGACTAGAGGTTGAATAGAGCTCAGTCGGTATTATGTTGTACTCCGTGATGCCCAGGATAGTCCATTAGGCATCAGGCTGGTCAAACAGAAGTCTTACACTATGCTTTCACCTTCGTGATACAAAATTTCGGACAGACCTATGATGAGGCTGTGTAAGGTGAATAGAAGTATCCAAGTGGTGGACTTTGAGAACCTGTGACCATGTCATCTGCCTGTCACAACGAGGAAACATTAGATTAGGCAGATCCTGAGCTGAAAAAGACCTTCAAGAAGACTGAAGTACCCTCTTCTTGCACCCCATGTAGTATCGCAAAATGAACAGTCCATTTATTCGCCACCGTATATTCGAAGGTTGTGGTTTGCCATGGATTTCGCTGAGCCCAAGGTCCGAGCGTTCGAGCATCACTGCTTCGTTACCACCACGTCCGCTTCAAGCTCCGCCAAACCCCCCATCCACAGCAGCTTCATCACCTCCTCCCTCCGCTTCACAGTCTTCTTCTACAACTGCGACTCCCCATCTCCCTTCTCCTACACTCCCGAAACCCAACACACCCGCCGAAATGGCCGACCACGAGCTCCGCGAGACGCTCAAGCAACTCCACGGCTGCCTCCAATCCCACAAATACACCTCCGCACCATCGCTGCTTTCGCGCGCCAAACTCGCCCTCCTCCACCTCAACGCCCTCATCCCCGCACCCACAACCCCCCGGCCGCACCTCATCGCCGCCCGCGAAACCCTCGAGCTGGGCGCCCTGCTGAGCATCCGGCTCAAGGACCCGGAGGGCTTCACGCGCTACTTCCAGCAGCTGCAGCCGTTCTACGCGCTGCCAACGTCGGTGCTGCCGAAGGATGGGTCGAGCCAGGCGAGCAAGATCACGGGGCTGTATCTGCTGCTGCTGCTGAGCGACGGGGACTACGCGGGGTTCCACACGACGCTGGAGGGGCTGGAGGTCGCGGCGGGGATCCAGGGGACGGGGGGCAAGGGCGGGAAGGGGCTGGAGGATGATGTGTTTATCCAGTATCCGATACGGCTGGAGCAGGCGCTTATGGAGGGCAGCTATGATCGGGTTTGGGGCGAGACGAAGAGTGAGAGGGTGCCAGCGGAGGAGTTTGGCCTGTTTTCTGAGGTATGTACAATGAGGCTTAGCTCTCTCTCCTCCTGTGGACTCGATTCGCTGTTTGGGTCTGGCGGGTAGAGAGGCGTGGTTTCTCACTATGGCTAAAGCTAATGTTTATGTTTCACAGGTCCTGATCGGCACAATTCGCAAAGAAATCGCCTCCTGCTCCGAGAAAGCCTACCCCTCCATCCCCGTCTCAGACGCAAAGAGTCTCCTCTTCCTCGACAGTGAAGGCAGCGTGGTCAAGTTCGCGCACGAGCTTGGCTGGGTCGTCAAGGACAGCCGGATATACTTCCCCCAGCAGGCCGAGGAGATGCTAGGGCTAGAACGGGATATCCTCGTCACAAGCGATCAAGTCATCGAGAACACACTAGGATATGCAAGAGAGTTGGAGACGATCGTGTAGGGGGGCCCAGGAAAGGATATGCTGCCGGTAATGGATGCAGTCGCTGTAACATAGACATGGCTTGGCTCGGAATAGCACTGGACAGCGGGCGTTAAGGCCAAGCTTTAGATGAACTGATCCAGGAATCAAAATAACATCTAATTATGCACACTCTGGTACTACATTGTTTGCGATCTAGTGTGAACCTTCGACAGCGGTAGAGCTTTCCAATTCCATCTCCTGTGAGCTTGATCCATCTTCCCTGCTTTTCGTCTCTGTAATTCCTGATTTTCAACCTCTTTTGGTATCTGAATTCCAAAACCCCCTGAATCGTACCAAGACATCATAGGTGAAACCTCGCCACGGCGAGATGTACAAACGGGAGCCAGTCCGTGCGATTTCAACTCGATTTGGGCATACTATTGGAGGACACTCCATATCAGATCACGGATTTGGGGTATATTTGGCGGTGTTGAGATGTATGAAGTGGAGCCAGTCCGTGCGATTTGAACTCGATTTGGGCATACTATTGGAAGACACCATAGATTAGACCACGAAATCATGTTTATCCTATAACCTTCCAAAGTAGGCTGATAGAGTAACATAAACTCTAGAACATCCTGTATTAAATTACGGACTTGGGTATACTTGGGAGCGTTGAGATGTATGAGGTGGAGCAAGTCTATGCGATTTACAGTCGTTCTTGGGATATTATTGACATAGCCTGGGAATGGAGCCCTGGAATCGGGATAAGTTGGCGTCTCTAAGATGTCTGAACAGAAGCCAGTCTACTCAAACTCGACTTTTGTTTAGTAGCCTAGGGCCGTCGTGCTCTAAATCAAACCGATGACGACTTTTGCGAGAGGTGAACACAAAAATGATCTCATAAAATGGATACTTTGCCACCGTAACGAAGCATTGAGATATATGACGACGTCCTCATCCCTCTAGCCGCATTGACACATGGTACATATAATACACCCATCTACACAACCCGGTCTTACATCTGCCGCTCCAAAGCTCAAGCCGAACAGCAGGTATTCCCAAAACAAAACGCCATCCCATGCTTTCCTTTCCCCACCCCCTAGTCTCCTACGGCACAACCACAACCCCAATACTGGCCGCCTGCGCCACAACACACTTCGCCAAACTCTCCAGCCCCATCCCACTCAACCGCGTCTCGCTTTGCTTAATCTTCGCAATCTCAAAGATGTGCTTCAAGCTTACGCTCCCTACTGTCCCTACTACCGCATTTCCGACCGTCGGCGACGCCGACGTCTGCTTCCCCCGCGCGCCTTCCACGTTGTTCATCGGCCCGGGCACGTTGCCGGCGCCCTTGATCTTGTTTTTCGTCGGCATCACGCCCGCGGCGGCTAGGAGGAGCGTCGCCGTGGACGGCGTGCGCAGTTCGAAGTGGAAGGAGCGGTCTGGGCGGACGGTGACGCGGGCCGGGATCGGGGTGCCGACGGTGTAGTGGGCGGTGCGGGCGTTGAATTCCTAGGGGTGGTGTTAGGAATAGAAAGTTTAAAGTGCTGAGAAAGTGGTGGAAGTTGAGACGACGAAATTGATGGTTGGACAATCGTGTTTGAAGTTATATTATTTTGGGGAAGAGAATAATATGCAGCGAGCCCAGAGTGAGTGGAAATGAATTGAAATTGGGAGAACACACTTTACAGAAATCCATGCTCTTCACACCTTTACTTCCTAGTGCGGGACCGACGGGCGGCGAGGGCGACGCTTGCCCTGCACCCACGATGAGCTTGACAATCTGGTCTTTGGCGAGGGCTTTTTTCGCCATCGTGAAGGGTGTGTAGGGTGAGTAGCAATGGGGTGTCGTTCGTCGCGCTTGAGGAGAGGTTCGGAGGAGCAGAGCCGCATGGAGAATAGAATGACCGACGGCACGTGATCTTTCCCGACTCCCGTCTCATTGACACTTTAGAGCACTTCCAGGACTTACTGTGTTATTATTCATACGTTTTGGAAACAGGACGCAAATTACGTATAGTTAGACAGTTCAAAGATCTAAACCATATTTTGTTGTGATTGGAAAGCATCTCTCTGGTTGCTCCGAACATTTCTCCCAATGTGCAGCAGCAACTAGAGTGCTCGCAAAGCTCCGAAGCTGTGACCTACAGGTGTTTCCCCCATATCATGCCAGCTTAGAGCAGTATCAAGACATATCCCAAGCTAACGCCAGAGCCAGCCTAATCTCATCCCAATCGTTCGCCTCATTCCTTTAAGATCAAATCGTACACCGTGCCCCTTTCCTGTCATGCTATTGGAACCCGTAAATACCCCCTTGCTCCTGAAATTTCAATTGATACTCCCTCAAGTCCGCCCAATGCCTGAGCTCTGTCTCATCGTCCCCTCCCTGATTTGGGTCTGCGCTCTGGGGCCCAACACGCTCTAGCTTACTGAGAACGTCGAGGAATTTGTACAGATACTCCTCGTGTTGAAGCGCAATGGAGCCTTTTCGATCTTTTGGTACGTCAAGAAGCGTTGAGGCGATCTGGCGGATCTTTTGCGTCTAGATTCAGAATTAGCAAATGGAGGCTTAGCTGAAAGGGGATGGTTGGGGAAACACGTACGAAACTATCCGCATTAGGTTCCATATTGACCAGATCAATGCTTCCAAGCACTAGCAACAAATCCTTGATGACGCTCTCGCGCTCTGATGCCATGTCTTGCTCTAGAGCATCATATTCCCCCGTAGGAGCAGGCATCAGGCTATCGAACCCCGACGCCAGAACGCCCGGCGAATTGAATTGGCTCCTCGGCTTGCGGGAGTTCTCCAAGTAGACAAAGTACTTCTCTACGAGGTATGACCGAGTAGCCAGATGACTAACGTAAATGTTGGCCTTCTGGATCTCAAACTGCATTGTGCGTCTTCCCTCAGCCGACCCCTCGTGGTCGAATTCTATGAGCGCGCGATCTCTAGCGCTCAGGTATTCCGGCATCGGGGGATAGTAAGGCTGTTTTCGTTGACCGAATCGCCCGTCTTTGGTGTCTTTTGCTAAGACTCGTAGAACATCGGGTATTCCTTCTAGCGCTTGCTTGCAAGTCTGCAACGAGTGATCGATAATCCGTTTCTGTCGTTCCCAGTCGAATATCTCGCCCATACCAAAGGCCATCTCCATGGTCGAAAGGACGGAATACGAATTGTAGATACGCACGTTTGCGGTGAATCCAGTCATTAGCGACGGGATGCCTTCCGGTTGTGGTGATATGTAGGCCGGGAAGATGTATTGGTCGTCTACCTCTGCGGGCAAGGGAGGAAGTACCTCACTAGGGGTTTGTGGTAGAATGGTCAGCTCACCAAAGGAAGCTCCAAACTGCTGCATGGTCCTGAAGTAGGTAGTCATGTTAGTAAAGGTTCTATAAATTAGAAGTTCGTGAGAGCTCTCACCGTACGCCCACAAACATAGTCCAGAAGATTCTTCGACCCATCTGCTCTGTGATCTTATCAACCGATTCATCTCTTGATCCCTCAGGACTCTGTCCATTCGCTCCTAGAACTGCTGGAAGGGCCCCCAACTCCGATTGCCCTGGTCCTTTAGCTTTATGAAGCCCCAGCGACCGAAGAATGGTGAGACACTCTCCAAAGTAAAGACGACACGGCCTCCACTGAAAGGTATACGCTCCCGTCAATGCGAGGAAGTAGCTGGTGCACGCGTCGTAGACGCTTAGGCCAGGACGATCCAAGTATCCAGGTCCCCGCGCCTGGGCACATACTTCCCGACACTTGTCCACGAGCGTCAAATGGGTGGGGAAGTGGTCCTTCGTTTGGGTTTTGAGATGTAATCGCGGTTTCCGTGGGAAGGAAGCTACCAGGACTGCGATCATTGAAGCCAGCAACGCCAAAAACGCTGGATTCGTGTAGTCCTCTCGCCGTCCCCAGGCTTCTCGAAACGACGGCTCGTGTGGAAACGGGCAGAGCGGATGGATGTAAGTGAAGAAGTCATCTATCAAGGCATGAACCGTGGGGAGCGAGCAGATGGACTCGGCTGACAGGTGGGGTGGATGAGAAGACAGCTGAGCCAACGCGTGGGCGGCATTTGTGGGAGACGAGGGCGTCGACGGTCCCGAAAGGTGTTCCGACCCTCCTCCCTCCAAGCGCCTCTTCTTTATTGCTTCGGCGTGACGATTGGGGGGACCTCTCCTCCGGCTTGGTCGATCGAATGTGCAAGGGATCTCCAGAGCTGCGCAAGCTTTACATGGCGGTCCAGATTCATCACACTGCCAGCCACATCAGCATTTACTCTATAGAGAGGAGAGATAACTTGTGCTATAGCTCCGGCGGCTTTTCGCAATATGGTGTGGGGGGAAAGCTGACATACCTTCACTTTCCGGATGCTGCATGAATCGCATGCCTTGCGCAACCTGTTGGGCTTCGAATTGTGCGCGTCTGCTGCATTCTGGGCTATGTTTCGCTGGTCCGTCAAGGCGTGATTGGCTTGATTGGCTTGCTGTTGAAGGACATCGCTCAATGATTCGATCTTGGGGAAGATGTTCTGGTTGAGCTGGGAATTGTAGTGCATCTGCGCCTGGTGACCATTTTCCAGCTGGGAGCTCGGCGCCGCCGGATATATTGGCGCGTAGTGCGTGTCTTCGGCCTGGGGAGGAGGAGGGTAGGATGACATCTGCCTGATCTATTAGAATTGCCGGTTAGTACTGTGTATATAGCAGCGAAGCTATCGAGCACGGCAAGCAACGGCGCGGGCAGCAGGACGCGACTTCGGCGGAGTGGCGAGGCTACGGGAGTGAATTGGCATGGACGGGCGTCGAGGCAGCTGGTCGCATGTTGGGGCGCGTAGTTGAGGTGGTTTGCGACAAGATCTGTTGATGGAGTCGAGGTGCTCGTGAAACCGGAGCTGGTATTCTGAGATTGCTTGGCGCGTGCATAAGACCCCTCACAACTCTGTTATTCAACAACTTGGAGCCAGCTATAAGAACTTTTATAGCTATTTTAGGAAGACCTTTAGCACTCCAAATAGACTGCTAGCCGCTAGCCCTGCAGATTCTGGGTTTGTGTATCCCGAGCCATGGCAATGACAATCTCCCGCTTTCCTGCACGTCACCCATGCATATCGTCAAATCCTAAATTATGAATCGCACTTTCACGTGATGATTGATTCTCTTGTTTTGCTTGTTTGTTAGATGTTGTCGATGCCAGTGCTTTTTCCGCTCGTAATGATCAGTTTCACAATAGTGAGGGCTGAATTTTTAGTGGCGTAGTAAGGTGCTGACTGAGCCCTAGGCCCCGTGAATACTATGAAACTCCCAGTACTGCATATAAAACATAGAACATGCCGCACCGATCCAACACTAGCGCCTGAACCCAAACATGCGGAAGCCTCTCACCGTATCAATGATTTCCGAAACGCCAAACCATGCTCAATGAAAAGTATCGCTTCTATGCCTCGAGAGTAAAGGGAATTGCAAAAGGCACGTAAGGAACCGATCTGCAGACGCGTAAGCCATTGCCCGCCGCCAGCAGTTATCCTACGATGCTTGCCCTGCAGTGGGTACGGGAGCCGAGGGCATGAGCTCGATTTGCCGGATCAAAAAACTCTTCTCGTCGGTGAACTGATCGTCTTCCGTCCTATCTTCGAGAAAGGTAGGGAGGAAGCGTAGGAGCTTGTCGCGATTGCTGATCAGGATGCGCTGGACCGCAACTGATTTGTTCGGGTTGGCTACAAAGACCTATGGGAGTGTAAGCAGGCGGAATCATGGCCGGGGAAGTTTGCCAGAAGGTAGAGGTCTTAATATATCTCAGGGAGAAACAAACCTTGAAAACATGAAAGCCCTCGTAGTTGATCATTCGCCTATCGTCTCGCAAGAGCTTCATGATGATTTTCAGATGGTCTCCTGAGTCGACGTAGGTCGTCATAACATTGTAGTTGGAGCGATCGAGCAGTATCTCGCCGAGCAACTTGATAGATTGACGTTTGGTGACGTAGCTTTCTGATTGGACAAGTACGTCGTTGTACTTTTCGAAGAATAGGGTGAAGTTAACTTGCAGGAAATTAGAAATCAACGATTTGTGCCTGGTAAGAATTTCCTAGCAATGGATACCGGATTAGCGTGGAAATTGTGCGATCCAATGTCGAAATGGCGAAGGAACCTACCCGGAAGGTATTGAATGCATCCGCGCTGACTTCGAATGCCCCTTTGTCTATCCAATCGAAAAACCTCCAAAAAATGCCTTGTCCTGTCGACGGAACACCAGGGTCTATAGTGCTCAGCTCTCGGACCTTTCCATCCGGAGTAGGCTCGTCGTAAAGTATGAGGGCAGCAATTGCATCGAACTTGAGAGCCTCTCGGAGAACGCCCCCGCACGGCATTGCGCTTTCCCTCCGATCATACCCTTTGCACAGTGATATTATGACCTCGGGCCGGTATCTTATGACGTTATGGAGAACTGGGGGCTCAGGGGCGTTGGCTCCGGGGGGCTTGTATCGGAAGGCGGTGGAGAAGATGACTTGGGTATCCTTCCGGGACTCGAAGGGGAACTTGTAGATGTTGTCCGCCAGCAGAATTATGAGATCTTGACTTTCGATTTCTCGAACGAGGGCTTCTTGGACTTCCGGGCTGACTTCCGCCTCTGCGTTTGTTAGCGTACGTCGAAGGGTAAGCGGGGCAAGGGATTGGGAATATGAGGGGGAGTGCAATAAATGGCAGATATGATGAAATATTGTGTATGGTACCGGGCGTGCCTTGGATCATTATCTTCATCTGTGCCAGATTTCGAGCGAGCTCCTCCTCTGTCTGCAGTCTCACATTAGCCCGCATTCCTAGCTTTCGGCCAGGAGTCCCACCTTGGGATTCGGTTTCTCTTCCGTCGCCAGCCTTAGCACCAGCTCCCGCGTTGACCTCGTCAACTCTATCGAGCTCTTCTGCTTGTTCCTGAAGAAGAAGGCCATTGTGTCGGACGAGGCTGTGGAGGAGGTGCGGGGTTCGAGGGCGTTATTTGAGGGTGGTAGGTTCGGTGAATGCAGCCGTTCGCTCGAGCTGCTACCTGGCAGACCGAGACATGCGATGTACTCTGAATCTTGGTCTCTCGGGGCGAAGGGTAAGACAGGGAGGACGTGGGGTGTTATCGTTTGGAGCAATTGTTGTGACAGCTGCACTTTTGACATGGAAACCTTGCAGGTGTTGTTGGCCCCAGGGTCATAGCGTTGTGGCGTCGTTCAATGGTCACGCAGGGGGCCAATGAGGTCGCGGAAGGGGAAAATGCACCAAGCCGTGCCGTCCATAATTAACTTTCTCTAGGGTAGGTGTCACCGCTTCGATGGATCAATCAACTAATAAGTATATACAGGGCTGGAACCTCAGCTTTGCAATGTGGTGCAAGACCTCGGAAGAACTTCAACAACAGACGTACTCTTCAAAATCGGTGTAGTCGCCTTCAAGTAGACATCTAGAAGCTCCGTGGTAAAGCTTATGGATGTTTATGAGTAGACTAACATAGCAACATTTCGGTTTCAGTTTTCTTTTCAAGTCCGCTCCTAGTCTAAAAGCAGGGGACCATATCTTCTCTTGAGAAATCCCAGGGTTCGAAACTGTGGAGAAAAGAAGGGTCCATTCTAACGGCACTTCCCGATACCACATGCTGATATATACCGCAAGATTAATGCGACTTTCTAATTACAGTTTTCACTCGCGTCTTGCTCCCGTCATCCCATGAAGTAAGGATGTTTAAGTGCCTGTCATTGGAAGTCAGCCTTAGACGCGGTTGTTGGCGAGGATACGCGTACCTGTGCTGCAGTCATCCGCGACCCACTCTCGTATTTCACCAGTTGGCTGACCAAGTCAAATTCGGTCTCCGAAGCTCCAGGTACGAGTTTTGACCAAGGCTGCGGCTCATACTCGTAAAATTGCATCTTACCCCAGTCGTGGAACTGTTCAGCTTCCTATCACGATAACATTTTAGTAGTTGATCAGAATAATGTGTGGGGCAGATCATACCGGCCAGACGGTCAGGTCTGGGGTCCCAAGTTTCTTGAAGATACTTTGTATGAGTGCCAGCTCACTACCAAGATCTCCTGCGTCGAACAGGGTTTCATGGTCTGAACTCATGGCCTCAGCCGCTGTGCACCCTGCAGCCCAGAGGTCTAGACTACTCCCGTATTTGCGATTGCCAAAGAGCAATTCCGGAGGTCTGTAGCACGTCGTTCCTACATCAGTAATCTTGGTGTCTGCAGGTTCGGAAGCGGGGGCCTTGTCCTGCCAGGAAATCCCGAAATCACCCAGGTATGCAGGCCCAGAGAGTGACTTGAGCATTATGTTTGAAGGCTTCACATCGCGATGGATGATGCCTTGGGAGTGGACATGAGCAAGAGCTGAAAACAGGTCTTTGAGGCAGCTTCTGGTTTGCTCTTTTGACAGCATTCGTTTTTGAAGAGCCTGGTCGAAATCATACGGCATGAATGGGAACACTAGCACTAAGCGGCCGCCAGGCTGCTTGAAGGTCTCTAGTAGCGGTAGTACGTTCGAGGACTGCGCTTCCCTGAGTATGTATGTCTCTCGAACAGAATCATGAGGAGGGGTCATGGCTGATGGCTCTGTCACCTTAAGAGCCACTATACGCCCAGACACGCCATTATTATCCGGAGACGCAGCTTTGTACACGGCTGAGAATAGACCGTCTTGGTAGTGAGTGGCATTCTTGTACTTTCCAATCTCAATGCCTACTGGAGACAAGGGTTGATCCGCGCTTTTAGACTCCTGACGGCCGTGAGTGAGTGGAATTGCATTGATGGTACACGATAATGCGGTACCTCGTTGGTAAGGCCCTGCTTAGCTTTTGAGAGAAGCTCGTGGACTGTTTCTGCGCATCGCGAATGGTACACAGCCTTGGGTCATGTTAGAACGTCGGGCCTCTGTGTGATTGCTCCATGAGTATGGCTAGACGCTCACCAAGGATGTCGCTGCGTCGAAAGCTTCGGTTTCCCGGGTCGTAGCATCTCGGCGGGCGTCCAGTGGCGTAATGGCAGGATCCAGCGTCCGGTATGCAGAGCTTCTATCAAATCGAGACACGTCAGAAACGACTTGATTGGCACATAGTTGACAGGCCGCATTGTTGAAGGGAAGGAGAGCGGCAGGGACAGTGGAGAGACAATCAAAGGAACACAGAAAGCACATGCTGGTGCGCAGTAAACACAGCCATAACAATTTGACGACAAAACACATGGTACTTTAGTGAAGAAAGGCACTTGTGTTGAATTGAATCTCTTTGAATCATGTAAAAGAGACGTGTGCACTGCCTACATTTTTACGACCGCGGCGAGCCTGTCGGAGAAGCCCACGGTCGAGCGCCAATCTGGCGAGGACATGGTGATAGGTAGCTAGCTAGCTAGCTACAAGACGACGGACAGACTGCCGTGGAGAAGAGGGATAGGGCTTCCGCAGGGTTCCGTTCTTGGCCAGATGTGTTAAACGGCTCCCGCGACGCCGCAGCCGAATTAAAACAGTCCACGGAGGGCCATCGATCCCCCTTGCAGCAGGCCAGTCGTCTCCATTGCCCCTTTGCCTCGCCGTCGCCATCCCATCCCAACTCCTCCTCGCACGGGATCCCCAGGCTCTCTGGTGTTGCTGTCTCCTACGTCAGCCCTAGCCAGCCGTGCCAGCCTCGGCCGCGTGGTGACTAAAACGCCCAAGCGCATCGCCGTAACGACCGACAGCGAAGTCGCCGCGACAGCTCTGCAGCTCTCCTGCACAAGCTCTCCTCCTATGTGACTGTCTCTGCCCACGTCTGTCCTGGCCGCGTGCCCCTCCGAGCTCTCATCATGGATCTCCAGCGCAAAGAATACCCGGCCATGCTGGTACGTCACCCCACGATGACCCTCTATGTTGAATGCGCTCACAGCCCTTGCAGGAGTCCCTCCAGCCCGCCCAAGCAGTGAATGTACTACACGACCGGATCCGCAATGTCAGCAAGCTGAACTCCGACATCGCGGATTGGCTTCAGGTGGGTGGCTTCCCGTGCCCGTGTTAGACGGTCGGCGCTTAAAGCTTCAATAGGAACGACGCCGGGTGGAGGAGCTCTATGTCCAAGGCCTGCGGAAGCTCGCGAACAAACACCCTCCCGATGATTCCTCCGATCTCGGGTCAGTTGCTTCCACTACGCTCCCCACGCCTCGCTGACTTGTTGTCCCAGCATTTTCTCAACACCATGGCAGAAGATTGTCGGGTCCGCCGAAGCTCTCGCCGACTCACACCACCAGCTCGCGCAGAAGATTGAAGCCGATGTCGAACGCCCCCTCCGAGAATTTGCCTCGAGCAATCGCGAAATGCAGGCCATGTCGAACATCTCCGGTAACCTGTCAGCCATGGCGAAGGAAATCGAAAATGCGCGGAAGAAGTCGGAAAGGCTGAGGGACAAGGGCGCAAAGGCTCCGGCAGGCAAAGTGGCCAATGCGATTACTGAGGTTGAGAACGCCACCTCCCAATGGGACTCGCAAGCGCCATACGTCTTTGAGAAACTACAAGCTGTGGATGAGAGCCGGCTCAACCATCTGCGGGATGTCCTTACCCAGTTTCAGACCCATGAGGTCGACCAGGTGGAACGCAACAGGGTCAGCGCGGAGGAAACACTGAATGTGTTGCTAAATGTCGAAACGGCAGACGAGATCAAGACGTATGCATTGAGAACACAAGGCGGGAAGCCAAAGACTCCGCGACAAACGAGCAATTTTTCTTCCCCATCAAGAAACCTCGCTCCCCCTCCTCCGCCCATGACACCATCTATTCAAACAGACGATGGGTCAAGCCAAAGAAGTGGCTCAGGTAACAGCTTTTAACTCTCGGTGCATCCACCACTCAGCTAATCATACGGCTAGTCCAAGAGGCGAAGCACGGGGGTTTAAGTAGTCTCAAGAGATTTGGTACTGTTCTAGGGCGCCGAAGACAGAGCAATCATCCCTATGGCCGTAGTCTTTCTCCAGAGAGGAAGTCTTCATCGAATCTTGGAACCAGTTCATTGTTCGGACACAGGGGTAAAGCCAAAGAAGGTTCACAGCCACTACCAGAGCGACCTTCATCGCCCTTGCGAAGGTTGTCCACAAATATGTCGAATCCGCGTCCATCAGATGGTTCGAGCTCCCCGGTACAGACGCGACGATCTAGTAGCGATAAGCCAAATGGGACAACGCCTGATCTAGCCAATGATCCTCCCTCTAGCTCGGCTGGCTTTTCGAACGGAAACCCTCCCGAGTCTATACCAGAGTTGCAGGAACCTTTGCAGCCCATGACCAGCTCCGCCGTTCAACCTGAGGTAATTCCACTGGAGCGCGGCCCAGAGAGTAACATGCTAATCAGTGTTACAGCCCCAGAAGGACGAAGAAGGGTATTCATTACCGCCAACTACATTAGACGCAATCTCTCAGGCTGAGCACGATGCTCAATTGTTAGTTAATGACTGCACATTCCACAACAGCGTATTAATAACCGTTACAGGGCGAATGAAGCCAGCACTCCACAATTCAAAGTCGACATACGGAATGCCCCTATACAAGAGGAGGACGGCGACGCGGACGCAGCGTTAGCCAACGTCGCCAACACTCTTCGTGCTGTGAGTCAGGACCATCGAAGCACGATCTATCGGACTCGACTAACAGTAAACAGCAAGCTATTCCAGCGAGGAAAACCGGAACGGTAAGGGGCCGTAGGGATGTTAGGAACACAATCTTCATTCCAAACCCCCCGACTCCGGAGCTCACCAGCATTGGGGAAAGCTCTGTTCCGCCTATGCCAATCCCCGCTGTTGCTTCGCCTCCCGTTCCAACGTCCGCGCCGGCCCCTGCGCCCATTGTCACACCTAACGCCAGCATATCGTCTTTGCCAGGATCACCACCAACAGCGACAGCGATAGCGCCACCGCATTCTCCCTTCAAACTCGGCCACAGATTCCTTGGAGAAGACCATGCATCTTCGGATACGCAGTCTATCAGATCAGGCCGCTCTCTTAGTAGCACCGGTAGCATGACTATTAAACACCCAGACCTGCACGGCCCAGGATTGAACTCGTCGCTCGTAGAGACTGTGAGCACGTGGTTTGAGCAAGGCACTATTACGAAGGCCATGGTCATCGGTCAAGTTGCACTGGCATTTAATCCACTCGATCTGTCCAGCCCCTTTGGCACCGAGAGCATTCGGTTGGAAAACTTCCCAGTACTCGAAAAAGTAGCACCGAATCCAGCCTTCATCGAGCAAGTCGCCGATAGTCCCGGCAATTACAGCGTCGACCTGGCCAGGATCACCAAGACGTCTGTGGCGTTTCATTACCAGGTTCATCTCGACAGCGCCAATCTGGCAACCTTTGCTCCACTAATGCTTTCCCCGGCTTGGAAAGTGGAGACAGCGCATACATCAGCGCTTTTGAGCTATTCTCTCAACCCAGCCTTCCCACTCGGGTCGTCCTCCAGCATTACCCTGCACAACGTGGTCCTAGTCATGCGCCTCGAGCCCGGTGTCAAGACAACCCACTGCCAATCTAAACCCGTCGGAACTTTCTCCCGCGACAAGGCACTCATCTACTGGCGACTAGGCGACGTTACGCTATCACCTGACCAACCCGCACATCAGATCCGCGCGCGCTTCTTCACGGATGGAGAGGCGAAGCCTGGCAACGTAGAGGCGCGATGGGAGATTAGCGGCGAGCACGCTGCAGCGATGGGCAGTGGGTTGAGTGTCAGCCAGCTGGACACCGAAGGCAAGACGGAAGTAGAAGCGGACCCGTTCGCAGACGAGAGCGCGGCGCCAGCCAGCCCGGCGGCTGTGTGGAAGGAGGTGCAGAGCGTGCGACGCATCTCGAGCGGGACGTATGTCGCGACCTAGAGCGGTGATACAATTGGGTAAGCGCGGCGGTGGACGACGTTTTGGGGGACTCTGGATTCTGTGTAGATAGGTCATGTGGGGAGTAATGCTGAAGAAGAATGATAATTTGTTGTGTCCAGCATTTCTTACTTTACAAGTGTACGTTGTTGGGGAAGTGTAAGTGCCAGGATGTTTTCGATCTACGAAACCCCTGTGGCACTATCTAAGCTGCTCTAGCCAGTCACGCGGGGGACAAAAAAAGCCGTACACCAAACCACCAAAATCGCTTAGGTCAGCGAAATACACCTTAACGCAAAGCAGTCTTTAGCCACCACTACTTAGTATAAGTGTACAAAACTTGGACTAACGGATAGAGCTACTTCTAAAGATTATTATTGTTGTCTTTGAAGATGCTATTCCTTCAGAGCGTTGGGGTGTAATTGTGTTCTGAAAAGGATAAGCGGTTTTGGTGTACGGCTTTTTGTGTCCCCCGCGTGCCAGTTTACTAGGTGCTCACCTGCCATATATATGGCGTTCCAAAAACTCATTAAGACACTTTGGATCGATCGGTCCTTACATGCCCTTTTTGTTCTGCCAGGCACTGCGCCTGATCCAAGTAGCCTACTGTCCTCCCATAGTGTCCAGTTCCGCCCCGTAGGCAATGACGGATGATTAGGATCGAGGCCCCGTTGGGTTGCAAGCTCCCTAATCTCATCTGCCGAATACCCTTAAGTAGCCCGCCCGCAATGATATCTTCAATTGTCATCTTCTTTTCAAAATGTGCCTCTTGTAAGATAGACACATCTCGCCATAGAGTGTCTCCCCGGGGTGGCGCTATACAGACAGCTGGAGTCATGACGCTAGAGGACAGGCTGTGGCATTTGACACCGCGGCAAGATAGCGGGATGGGCTGGATGGTCAACACCAGGGCAAGAGGACAGTATGGCTAAGGCTGTGGCAGTCGACACCGGGGCAGGATGGCGGGATAGGTGGAGGTGACGAGGAGTAAGGAAGTTGATTGATGGACTGGCAGGTCACGTAGTTGCGAGCATGGTGGTGGGAGATGAAACGAAGAGCAGAAGAGCGTAAAGAGTGATGCAAAACGGAGGTTAGGAAATAACGAATGCGGCAACAGCGGGTGTGGAGAATGCGGCAACAGGCCATCGATTGGTAGAAGCGACGAGGCGCGAGTTGCAACCCTTTGGTATCACATCGCGCCTTGGCTGAAGAATAGAAATAATCAATCATGCGGTATTAGATGCTGAATGAGAAACGAATATTGCTCTAATTATGCTCACGTTATTACCGATTTGCGGTACAAGAATTCTAAATTCTGGAGTGTTGTAAGCATAACTATACCTTAGATAAGCGTCTAGATATACAGTAAGTAGTTGGATCTGCTAGTATAGAAACAGCATATAATAGTGCCTTTCTTCTGGTACTTATACCATTGCAGGGGTGGTGCTTGTTTGGGTGGTTGGCGTTAAGGTTTGAGACCCTGACAGTAGTCTTGAGCGGAGTTTGGTCCAGGTGGAGTGCCATGTGGTAAGCGGGTCCTGGGCGCGGACAGCTTGCATAAGACGGGACGAATTATACCCTTATTTCGACCTGTTTCTCTGTTTGTTGCCCGCTGTTGTATTGAGCGTCTCAATTGTAGTTCCACGTCCAGCCACTGAGCATACTTGGACTCTGCACCGTTTCAAGATACAGTCGTTGGGACCCTGATCAGGCCACAAATGGCTTGGCCGTGAAAGAAGATGCAGACTTAAGCCGAAGATGGGAATTTTCCGATGACTTACAGATACTATGTACGTCCACGAGGCCCTCCACACGTCGACCATCAATGCCGAATGCCTACTGATCGAGCCGCTACTGCATGCCGCGAACCCCTTCTGCCGACTCTCCCGGAAAAAATGGAACCGGAGGTCTGGTAGAAGAAGCGATCGACAAAACGCTTAGCGCCAGGAGAGAAAGTACACAGAGCCTCCTGTCCAGCCACATAGAGAAGACGAGGCGAAGCTGCGATGGTTTCACCACATCTAAGACTGGACGGGCGAAACGCCGCTGTTGCGCCACTAGCTACAGACAGTTCTGCGCTTCGGGTCCAGCCAGCTATTCGCCCGCGCGAGACAGCTAGTTCAAGTGCTCTTCTTGCGCACAGAGTTGTTGTTGCCATGTCGTCGAGTTGCGGTGTGGGAGTGCAAGAAGGGCATCCGGTGTGCCCTAAAAACCAGCGGCACTGCTTACGGCCTAGCGCCCGAGATGACGTCGCTGTGCATTGGAATTCCCACGACGTCCAGCTCGCCGCTTGCTACAGCCGCATTTCAAGACGCGGCGCCCGCGATGGCGGCGCACACGGCGTGATAATTAGGGCCGCTGGCTCGATGCGCCGGGAGCGTGCAAATTGCGCGCGCCAGCCAACAGCGAAACGAGAGGAGGGTGTTTCTCGAAGCTTTGTGCATGGCCCACCCCCCAGGCCTCTCCCACGCTCTGACAAGGTGCGCTAAGGAGACCCTCAACAGGAGTACTAGCAACCATCCCATCCTCCTCCACTCCTAGCCAGCCCAGCCCTACTGCTGCACTCTGCCTCCTGTGGCCCGCCGCGACCCCTTCTCTTGCACCCTCTTCTATGACCGTCGTTTGACTTGCGCTCCTCAAAAGCTGTCGATGCCATTTCGCACGCTCTTCACCACGAAGCGCCAACTACGTCACCGCATCGGATCGATCCCGAGATCCCACCGCCTTGCAAATCCGCCGTCTCGCCCTGCATCTCTCCACATATCCTTCTCTACATGCGGCGTGTGACGGCAGTCGCCTTCGCCCGCTTGATCCTGCTTCTGTACTTTGGTGCTGCTTGACCAGGAGGGAGGAGCAGGGGGCTCGCGATGAAGGAGATATCTCAGTCCTCGAGGCAACTCTCCACCACCAACGACCCTCCCGCTGGCTCGCCCACCAACCCCTCGCATCCATCACCAAACCGCCCATTGCTGTTCCGCTGGCCTCGAACCACCCCGCCCGAAATCACCGACCCGGAAGACACTGCGTCGCCCAACCCCCGCCAGCCTCGCCCCGATGACGAAAGTGGGACCGAGAGTGAAGTGAGCGACGCTGCTGCGGAGGATTCAAGTCAGATGGAATCGGAGAGTGGTGAATCAGACGGCGGAGTGACAGACAAGGCGCCTTCGCCAGACGAGGTCGAGCTCCAACGTCTCCGTGCGGCGATTGCTGCTAAAATGCTCCAGAAGGAACAGCGCGCACGGATGAGTGCAGCAAACAGTCGCGGCGGCACCCCGGGGCAGCGCACCAGAGTTTCGCCCATCAGAGAGGAGCCGGCATCGAGCCTGTCGCCCACGCTGGAGGCCTCCTTCGCCACCCCGTTGGCCACTGGACTCACCTCATCGTCCGAGTCGACAGAGTCCGCCAAGACCATCCGCGGCAGCGTGCCACCGACACCTGGCGTGCAACCTCTGCGTACGCCCTCATATCCGTTTCCCACCGTGCCCGGCACTCCAAAGCCATGGAATTACGCCTTCCACCAGCCCTTCACTAGCCTGTCGCCCACGGTAGGCGCCAGCAACGCAAAGGACCAATCTGCGCCACGCGAACGCATATCCCCGTCGGCTTCCAGTACGCCTCTCGCCACCGCAGATACCTTTCTACCTACCGGAATCTACCGCGCGTACTCAATGGAAGAAGACTCCCGCTATCCTTCTCCGAGCCTTTACGACTTGGCCCTACAGCTAGGGTCCGAGCCTGGCCTAAAAGCATGGTGGAGTACTGTCATATCAATTCTCAGGGAATGGTACGGCGTAGAGAGAGCTACGCTTGCGGTACCGGCCGACGCCTCCGACATCGAGAATGTGCCCTGGGGACAAAAGACGAGCTTCAACCAGGCCGGCGAAGTTCTGAAACCGTCGCATTCATCAACACAGGATTCCAAGTCTAGCTCAGATAGCTATGGAAGTCACACTTCCGCGAGTCTAGAGGCTGTTCTCAAAGCTCCTTCAGCGCTATTTCTTCCTACAGGCAGACCCAAACTAGAGACCCGGCATTCGTTCGCTGGTTATGAGCGTCAACGAAAGGAAGCACCCGTGGAGAAAGCGACAGGCCCACCAACGAGACCACCGGGACCTATCAGAACTGCGAGTCTCGCTCCACACACGACGCCGCGAGGAGAACATCCCCTACGCCAAATCACGCCCTCTCCCCTCGACGGATCGCCGTTCTTTCAAAGTCCTTCAAGCAGAGACCCCTCGTTCAGCGACCCTGAATTCTCTAACCATGGAGGAGACGCATCTACGGAACCCTATGCCATCGTCTTCCCTGTACTGCGAGCTCTAGATCATGAGTCGGACCCTCTGATTGATACTGCGGGCATCAACAGAGTTCTAGAGAGGGGCAAGTTGGTGACGTTAACCAGAGATTACTCAGTGTCGACACCAAACTCTCGGAAAAACTCTACAGAAGATACCGAAGAGCACGGAAGCAGGACTACCCCTTATCCACCCATATCAAGAGAGTTCCAAAAGGCTGCTCTTCGCGGTAAACCCGGCCACGCAAACAATAGCGAGAACAAATTGCTACCGCAGTATGAAGAGTACGAGCAGTTTCCTAGCTCGCCATGGGCACAATCACCAGCCCCTTCGCCCGCCATCCAAACAGATTCCTCGGAAAACCCTTTTTTCGCTGCGGAAACTAATGTTGATGACGATACTTTCAACCCCACTGAAACCACGCAAGACTATTCTCGGTTTAGCCAAGTGGAAGCCATTGGGGTTGACAAGGCCAGCACGGTCACGCACATTCCGCTCATACATCCTATACTCTCCCAGACAATGCAACCGCTTGATCCCAATACGCCGTCGCAAACCCCCACCATGTCTCGTAGGTCAACCGGCAGCATTTTGCAAGACCCACAGCCGCTCCGGAAAGCTCCCATCGCGATTCTTTCGATACTGTCTTCCACCGTACCGTATCCCCAGAACCTCACCAATTCACTAAAGCTTCTCGGGCCACATCTGGCAACTTCTTTCTCAAATGCTTGGCAATATACGACTGCGCATCAGCAAGCGACTGGGATACGCCATCGTCGGTACATGTCGGGACACCAAGTGGGATTTGCACCTATTCATGGCCCAGAAAGTCTAGATGATCTCATGCGTTTCGATCTTGACGATGTGGCCGGCTCACAAGCTGGAAGCGTCACAAGTCCGTCAGATTATTCTGGTCGATCAAGGCAAAGTCCCGGTGGATCACTTGGGGGAACACCAGGCTGGGATCCATCTGCGGCGGGATTTTCAAGCAAGCATTCTGTTGGAGGTACCCCTGGCCATGTTACAGGATCAGAGCTTGTCGACAGTTACTTTGACTCCAAGAAACGTGCGGCTTATACTACCCCGGCGAAGACACCTGGAGGCCAACCGCCACAGGAACAGATATTGCGGAAAGTCTCCTCAGCGGTCGATTCTCGCTCTACGTTAAAGAAAGCGACTAGCAATACACCGCATGATATTGGAGAGGATGACATTCCAACTCCTAGGAGCGACCCAAAGCCAAAGCCCAGGACCATTTCATCTGATGTGCAGGACCAAAGCACAGCCCAGTCGCAGCCTTTGTCTCCTCGCAGGCTTCGTACACTGTCTTTTCAGCCTCCAAACACAGCTGACCGCAAGCCACATTCCCTTTTGCACTCGTATGGGGCTGACTTCAGCTCTTCCTTCCAGTCGCTTCCTTCTGCAGCAGTTCCAGGAATTCCACAAACGCCTGGGCCGACTTACACACCAGGTCACGCAAGAGGCGGCTCCGTTAGCGATACGATTGATCTACCATCAATGCCACCTCCGTCAGAGCGGTTGCTGAGAACCATTATCGATTCCCTGCCGGTACAAATATTTACAGCTCAACCGAGTACTGGAGCAATGACTTGGTTCAATTCAAAGTATATGGTTTATAGAGGTGGAGACTCACAGCACGCTCTCAGCGACCCTTATGAGTCCATACACCCCGAAGAACGGGAGGCCTACATTGACCACTGGAACAAGTCCCTTCGAACCGGACAGCAACTTCAACAAAAGGTTCGCCTATTAAGGTTCGATGGACAATACCGATGGTTCTACGTCCGAGTTGCTCCTTTAAAAGATAAGAAGCAGCAAATTGTTCACTGGATTGGAACAAACATGGACTTTCATGAACAGCATCTTGCTGAGGCCAACTCCGCTCGCCAACAGGAAACCGCTGCCTCTGAAGCCAAATACCGAGCGCTTGCTAACTCAAGTCCCCAAATTGTCTTCGTCGTAACAAACAAGCGAGGTATCACCTTTTGCAACTCACAATGGTTGTCTTATTCTGGCCAGGAAGAAGCGCAGACATTAGGGATTGGGTTCCTGGAACACGTCCATCCCCATGACATTGTCAAGTGTAGACTGCCAGTCATGAACGAAGACGGCTCTGCGCCCGCGAACGTCCCAGTCTCAGTTCCCATTGAACATGCTCGTGGTTACTCATCTTCGTCGGATAATTCCTCGGAGACAGACAACACCGTCACTAGCCCTGGTGGGCATCCAGCAACTATGGAAATGCCGCAAGCGAAACTCTCTAAGCTAGCTAGCGAGGGTATTCTAAAGATTACGAAAGATGCTGACGGGCGGCCTTCTTACTCGACCGAGGTTCGCCTTCGTTCTAAGGACGGCAATTATCGATGGCATCTTGTACGAATATTACTGGAAAACTCAGTCTCCTCAGAGCCCCGGAATGAGGAGACTTGGTATGGCACTTGCACGGACATCAACGATCACAAGTTGCTGGAACAGACTTTGAAAGAGACTATGGACGCCAAGTCAAGATTCCTGAGCAACATGTCCCATGAGATTCGAACTCCTTTGAACGGCATCACTGGGATGGTCAACTTCCTTCTCGACAGTCCTTTAAGTTCTGAGCAAATGGAACACGTCAATATCATCAGAAACAGCACCGAAGGACTTCGTGATCTTATAAACGACATACTAGATCTGTCAAAGGTCGAAGCTGGCATGATTACGTTAAATGTGGACTGGCTCCATCTGCCGTCACTTATTGAAGAAGTAAACGACCTTACCTCGGCGCTAGCTATTGGGAAAGGACTGGAACTCAACTATCTTGTCGAGGAAGAAGTACCATCGATGGTCAAGGGCGATCGATTCCGAATACGTCAAGTACTACTAAACGTTATCGGCAACGCGATTAAATTCACTGAGAAAGGCGAAGTGTTTGTAAGATGCCAGCTCTCAGCCGACCAGCCCAAGAATGGCGATGATCATGAAACCGTGGTGCAATTTGAGGTGATCGATACAGGCAGCGGCTTCACAAAGAAAGAGGCAGAATTCCTGTTCAAAAGATTTAGTCAGATTGACGCCAGCAGCACTCGACAGCACGGTGGCACTGGACTTGGCCTGGCCATCTCCATGCAGTTGGTCGAATTGCATGGAGGAAAGATGAAAGCTACTAGTGTACCAAACGAAGGCTCGAACTTCACCTTCACTATCAATTTCGGATTACCACATGGAGATGATCGTCCTCCGACACCAATCGCCACGCCAGGCACGAGTATGGTGGCCACACCTGCTAGGACACCTTTGCCTCCTTCTGCAGCCCATACAGATACTGTGGCACGAATGCAGCGCTTCGCTGCCGAATCTCCTGGACACACCGGCTTTACCGAATCGCCATCCCTCAAGTCCCCTGCTCCGAGTCTGCCTTCTTCAGAGCGATCGCGCGACTCTCCATCTCTGTCGTCTGGCAGCTCTGACCCATCGATCTATACTGGCAAAACCAGTCTTCGATCAGAGAGATCCTCAGTATCATCTTTCATGCCAGACTCAGCTATCAAAAACTCACCAATTGAGCTTGCTCTACCAGACCGCAGCGGGAGTGTAGGTGGACATGGAGACTCGGAAGAGTCTATTGAGACCAACGTTTCCGCCGAGACTGTGCGCGCCAAGCCCATTAATCGAAGTCTTTCTCCACTTGGAAGTACTTTGCAACCGCCAATGTACTCAATCTTGGTCATATGCCCTTTGAAATATAGCCGAGAAGCAACTGTCAAGCACGTCAAGCGAACGCTGCCGAAGGCTGTACCTCACCAGGTCACTTCCAAGGCAAGCTTAGAAGAGGCGCGCGAACTCATCGGCGGCGAGGACCCCGTCCTTTTTACTCACGTTATTCTGGTGCTATCTCTCTCTTCAGACGTCATTGCCTTCATGGATCTGGTCTTCAAGCCGTCCTTCCACTCGTCAACTTCAATGATCATAATCTCAGATACTATGCAGAAGCGTGAGATTATGAAAGATGCGCCACAATACGACTATGAGAAGCTCGTACGGGATCGGCGACTTCGATTTATCTACAAGCCACTGAAGCCATCGAAGTTCGCTGTCATCTTTGATCCTCAGAAGGAGCGCGATTTGAGTACAGATCGAAATCAGGACAGTGCACAGCAAGTAGCGGTTACACAAAAGTTGGTGTTCGAGGATTTGAAGAACAGACTGGGCAACAGGGGATTCAGGGTACTTCTCGTGGAAGATAACTATATCAACCAGACCGTATGGAAACTCGAAACGGCGAAACTCTTCCAAAAGGCTAACAACGTCGCAGGTTATATTGAAGTTTCTGTCCAAGGTCTCCGTCACAAGCGAAACGGTCGTTGATGGCGTCCAATGTACAGAAAGCGTCTTCTCCAAGCCCCCGGGATACTATTCCATCATTCTTGTAAGCCGTCTACTGCCCCTAGTATCACCACTCCTAGCCCAACTTCAGTCAAAAGCTCACACTTGTTGCAGTGTGATCTCCATATGCCCAACAAAGATGGCTATCAAGCCTGCAAGGAAATTCGACGCTGGGAACATAAGATGAACTATGCACATCTCCCGATTATTGCTCTTTCGGCGAACGTCCTCGGGGACGTCTACTCCAAGTGCGTCGAGGCTGGTTTTAACTCGTACGTCACTAAACCGGTCGAGTTCAAAGAGCTCTCACTGGTCTTGACCAAGTTTTTGGATCCGAAGGAGAAAGGAAAGCCGCATGAGTTTATGGTGCCCAAACCGCATAAATAGTGGTGGGGGCTACTGCCGCTACTTTTACACATATTAAGGTAAGGCTGATTTTCATTTCTACGTTTTCAGTTTGCATACTGGTTCTTGGGGTTCTGGACGGAGCCCAGTTTCTGCATCAGCGGTTCGGCGCATACATCTCGGTCTTTCTTTTCCACGACGGGGCCTGGCATGGCGTTTGGCTGGAGTGGCATTGAGTGAAGAAAAACCCACGGAAGGGAATGGAGGCTGTGTGCTCGTCTGTTCGGCTACTGCCCGCTTCTCCTCCTACAATTTCTCCTCTTCTTCCTGACACGACTTCCTTAATTTCTCCTCCAACAACAAATTTGGGCTTCGGTCCGCGAATACTCTTCCTGAAGGTATCTTCAAGAGCGTGGGCCTTGGTCGTGGTCGTTTTGTTTTTCACGGTTTCTGGGTCTACTTGGGACAGAGAATGGGTTACGTAATGTCTAGGATGGAACTGAAGCATGGACTGCATTGCGTGCGGCGAACTTACCTTACCCTGAACACAGGATGGATGGATAACGACACAGTGGGTTGGCGGTGTCATTCGGCGTTTCTTTGTCAAGGAAGTATGACAGATGGTGAACTTACTACTGGTGGGATGTGGAGGGAGTGGAGAGGAAGAGTAGAGAGGGAAAAGTGTAATATAATTTCTACCTGCTTGCCTGACGGTGGGTAGGTACGCGTGCGATGAAAATACATGGTACAATTAAGGCTGCCTGCTGACTAGCTGACTAGTCGTGATATGATTGGTTGTCTTATTGAGGACGAAGGGCGTGAACTCGTGCCTGGCATTCGACAGTCATAAAGGGAACAGCAAGCCGTTAGAATGGCATCAACACAATAAGAAGTGCAAAGATGAAGTCTTAGCTACGTGGATACAAGTGTTTACTGAACGTGAACAAAGTCATATCTATTAGCTATCAACTTGGCTTGCCCATCGCAGTTAGGCGCACGCGACCCGATGATCATGATGACCACTTGCAGCACCGCCCACCACCTTGCACGAACTCCACGCTGCGCCTTGTCGCAGCAGACACAACTGTGAATACATTCTAGACATCTCCTCCACTTCTGCCATCTCTCGCTTCACGCACCCTGTGATAGCTGTCTGGACAGCAAACTGTCGCGCCATCACACCCAGTGCCACACTTCCTAAACTAGGTCTTGTTTCACCTATCGCCGCCTACACGACCCGTCTTCACCACGACCTCCTGGGGATCCGACCCTTCAACATCAATACTAGAATCTATAATATCGCCATAGCGAGTTTTCCCCTCGCGCCGCCGCCTTAATGCGTCCCCTCATTCGGGCCCTCGCCGCCCTCCCAATCTCCACCTCCCTCACGACCCTCCTACTACTCACCTCGTTGCCTCTCTCCATCGCCGCGGACCTCATAATCGATGTCACGAAACCTGCAACGTGTACCCGTAAATCTCAGGCCGGCGACAAGATCGCTGTAAATTACCGCGGAACCCTCACCGATGG
Source organism: Lophium mytilinum (assembly GCA_010093605.1). NCBI lineage: Eukaryota > Fungi > Ascomycota > Dothideomycetes > Mytilinidiales > Mytilinidiaceae > Lophium > Lophium mytilinum. Next base: position 1,933,414 of record MU004189.1, on the reverse strand, counting down.
CACACCGTTCGACAACTCCTACGACCGCGGTTCACCGTTCACGTTCACGCTGGGGGCGGGGCAGGTGATCAAGGGATGGGATCAGGGCTTGCTGGATATGTGTATTGGGGAGGGGAGGAAATTAACAATCCCGCCGGAGCTGGGGTATGGGCATAGTGGAGCGGGAGGGGTGATTGGGCCGGACGCTGTGCTGGGTGAGTTCTCATGCCTCAAATGGGGAGAGTTGGGCAAGAGCTAACAGTTTGGCAGTTTTTGAAACAGAGCTTATGGGAATCAAAGGTGTGAAGGCTGAGACGCCGTCGCCGTCTTCTGCAGCTTCTGCGACAGGGTCGGTTGCGGTACCTGAACCGACACCTACGGGCTCTGAGAAGGGCCCTAAAGAAGACGAAGGCGGCGACGATAATGGCGAATGCCATCTTTTGGGCCCTTTCGCGCTGATTATCCAGGGCGCGCTGGGCTTGCTTGCTATCTCGGTCCTTGTGTATAAAAGATGGCGCGAGACGCCCCGCCGGCCGCTGAAGATCTGGTTCTTTGACGCTTCGAAGCAAGTTTTCGGCTCAGTATTGCTACATATTGCGAACTTGTTCATGTCGATGCTTTCGTCTGGCAGCTTTGACGTTGCGGCGGCAGCGAAGAACGCGGTGCAGGACGATGGAGGAAAGAAGCCAAACCCGTGCTCGTTCTACCTATTGAACATAGCTGTTGATGTAAGTCTAATGTCTGTCCAACTCCTGGGCTTTTCAAAGCAAATCCAGCTAACACATTCTCTACTAGACCACCCTCGGTATCCCCATCCTGGTCATCCTTCTCCGTATCCTCCACATCGCCTTCTCCTACACCCCTCTCGCCAACCCCCCTTCGTCTCTCCGCTCCGGCAACTACGGCAACCCACCCCGCGCGACATGGTGGCTAAAGCAATCCTTCATCTACTTCTTCGGCCTCCTCGGCATGAAACTCTGCGTCTTCGCCCTCTTCCTGCTCCTCCCCTGGATCGCGTGGGTCGGCGACTGGGCTCTGCGCTGGACCGAAGGAAACAAGCGCCTCCAAGTAGCATTCGTGATGCTCGTGTTCCCGCTGATCATGAACGCGATGCAGTACTGGATCATCGACGGCTTCATCAAGGACGATAAGCGGAACACAGCCGCGGAGAACGAGGCCGAGGAAGGGGATGAGCATGCGGAGGCTGTTAGGAGAGGAAGCGAGGACGACGCGTTTACGGTTGAGGACGATTCGGAGGACGAGAGCGACGAGGAGGCTGGGTTGGTGAAGAAGAGCAATGTGGGGTCGTTGAAGGAGGCGAATCCGACGGCTGTGCCTATTAGGAAGGAGTATGATCCTGAGCGTGATGGGGCGCGGAGCTCGGGGAGTGAGAGGAGTCGGTCAACCGGGGAGGCAGCGAGGAAAGAGGTTGGTAAATAGGATGGTTGGCATTATAGTCTAGTCTAAGAGGCGTTTCTGAGTCCTTGATGAATTGGGGTTCAGTTTGGGCTGGGTGGGCTGGACTGGACTGGCGCTTTTGTGCATATCTATCGCGGTTACTGGTAGACGTATATACGGTTGTCGGGGCTGTATTGATAGCGGTATGAGGTTATCGGTATGAACTGTTACTACATCCTTCTACATGCTACTTGCGATCTCGCGGATAGATGTCTGCATACATCCGCCCATGGACCGTGTCTGGATTCCAGGGGGAGTATACCAACAATGCAAGTTTTATGGAAAGTATATGGACAGTACAGTCTAGAAGTGTTGAAGCTTGGAGGCATCAGCATCGTCTAGAGGTTTGGACGCAATCTGATCCACGCAAGATTGGCTAATTCTGAGGGGTTTGAGGCCTAAGAATGCTTAACCTAATTTCTAGGCGGTCTCTGCAGAAAAGATATATTGATACGCCTACTCTCTCTGTGCCAGAGTGGTGTCTTTCCGTACTCTCTAATGTTAAGAATAGACATTCCCCAGAGCTGGGCAGGCATGGGCATGCTGGAAAAGGAAACCTTCCTCTCTACAGCTTCTTCCAGAAGGCCGTCTCCGCATGACAGCAGGGAGCAGGGCCAGCACGCGATGCTCATTCGCAGCCAGGTTTAGACGGGACTCGGCACCGCGTGAGGTCAGTCATTCGCCAACTGTTTCACGAGGTGCATGGCCAAGGGATACGAAATGCTTGGCTACATAGTGGCGTCGGCGGATAGCTATCGAGGTACCGAGCTGGATGGTGCTGTCATGCTGGCGCGCTGGACACCCTCCTATCCCGTCCTCCATCCACGAGAGTCGCGATTGCGTGAGGGGCGTCTTTCCCATCTTCACATTCGCCTCCCGTCCCGTTTCAGATCGGCGGTGCCAGCTGTCAAGAGATGCAACCCGCCTTCTGCTGCAGACATCGCCACCGCTGGGCCGAGGGGGGAAGGCCGCCGAAACATTCGCAGCCCAGGCGTGTCGGTTCGCCCGTCTCCACGTTGCAGTGCCCACTGCTGCCACTGCGCACCCGGCCGGCTCACGATTGGCCGGGCGTCACGATGCAGCGGCCCTGACAGACTCCATCTGCTCTCGTCGCCGAAGTCGGTTGGCGGGCTGGTGGCGGTGAGGAAGACCGAAAAGAGACATGCCCAGTGCCGTCTGCCGCACGTCCAATGCTGCATCTACCTACCTGCTGCAAGTCAAGCCACGGCGCTGGTCTGTGGTCTGCTGTTATTGAAGGCGCCCCTTCTACTGCAACAGCGCTGCCCATCCACCCTCGTCACCAGATCAAGGCCATGTTGCATGCCTCGCATGTGAAGACGGACCTCCTACATCATATCTACTCACTACCTCACTTGGTCACCAGCTTGTCTCCCCATTTCTGCCTCCGCTCGTTCTCGCACTTGTCTCCGCACCGCGATCCTCAACAATTCTTCCGGGCACTCTCGTAGCGTCGGCTCAACTGCACGACTGTGGTGTTGAATAATATAGCGCAAGCGCTGGCGGTGAAAAGAAGGCCAGTGTAAAAGGGTCCAGCCGCCACTACTCGACCAACCACGCTGCGCGTAGAGCATTCCTAGCACCGCGCCGCTTCACGATCGGCCTTGTCTCTATCCCACTGCAGCCCTTGGCGTCACGCGTGCCCGCTTGCTAAGGACTACTGCCGTACTTTGGCGAGTCGTTGGGCATATCCTATATAGTGGACCTGCCCGGCGAACGACGTTGCTTGTGTTTCGACAAGGGCCAGACCCTGTCCAATCTTTTCGTTGCGAATATTGTAAGTTGTCTCTACACTTGTGCTTATACTGTCGAGTGACATCCGTCTGCGTATGTTTGTTTGTCACTGCTTGTGGTGCGTTGAGTTATATTCAAGAGTCCGAGGTTATGATTCATTCTGAACCATGGAACTTTTAATGCCCCACAAGCAGTAGAGAAAGAGCACACCTGTCAAGAGCATACAAAATCTAACCTTCCAACAGTAATGACACGATAGTGAAGAATCTACCATCATGGCCGGTCCTATTCCCAATCCCTCTCTTCCCCAGAAGCCCAAGAAGGCCAACCGCCACCGTTCCAGAATGGATCGAGCAGACAGCGGCTTCGTCGACTCCACCACCCACCGCCAATCCACAGAAACCACCCGCACGAGTTTTTCCAACGACTGGAAACGCCCATCCTACGAACGCTCTCTCCCAACCACCCCATCCCCCGACAAACTCGCCCAACTCCTCCAAACCTCCAAAGACGCATCAATGAAAGCCAGCCCCCATCCCAGCAGCCGCCGCAAGTCAGAAGGACGCAGGCCGTCCGTCGTCTCCACCTCCACCACCACCTCCGCCACTGCCCCGAAATCCCGCCACCGCTCGCGGCCCAGCTCGCACAAATCCACCCGCCACACCCTCGTCATCCACCAAGCCCGCCCCAAGCTCCGCGGCTCCCAAACCATGCCCCCTCTACCCACCCGCGACGTCGACGACGTCCTTGCCCTGCATCACCGCAGCTGCACCCTCTTCCGCAGCTTCTCCACCGCCGGCGCAGCCGCGCCGCCCACGACAGGCATGGTCTCCGCGTCGGCCGTCAGCCTCGCGCGCTCTGCTAACGAGGACGCGGAGAACTTGCAGGTCGCGCCGACGACGATCCACTGGACATCCCCCAGCACGCGCCGCCGCGAGTACGCGGAGATCGACCGCTCGTGCCGCGGGCTGCGCGGGCTGCTGGGCAAGCTGCGCGGCGCGGGGTCGAAGCCGGCGCGGTTTTATGACGACGCGGCGAGTGACAAGGGGAGTGTGCGGCGGTATCGGATGGATCTGCCCGAGGAAGACGAAGACGAAGACGAAGCAGAAGACGACGAGGATGAGCGAGGGTTTGAGAAGAAAGAAGAGGATGGAGGGGGCAGTGGGAGCGGGAGCATGGTGGGGTTGAGGGGTGAGAAGACGAAGAAGGCGGTGAAGCGGTGGGCTTGTTTTTGAGATCCATGACAGATGACAGACAGACAGACAAGGCATAGGAACGGCGTTTTGTTGCTTGTGCGATGATACCCTTTTTTCAGGAAACAACCTCGACTTTCGCGCGCGCGGGGAGGCGACGGGGATTTATGTTTACGATTTATGGGATTGGCTGAGAAATGGAGGTGTCTGGATGAGATGAGATGAAAGGAGATGTGAGCATGAGCATACATGAGCATGAACGGATTGCTTTTTTTTTGGATTTCATCTTGCGCTTTCAAGGCTGCATTTACGCGGGTATGGATTTTGTGGATACTTTAGAGCAATATACCTTACTTCGTCTGATGATCAGTGGCATAGCAATCTGATTTTTCTTGTTCTCTTTCGTTTCTCAATTCCACCTACCGTTCGACTCGTAATAGGTATGCACGCATTAGGTCGTGTACACGAACTCCGGGTTCTCCTTGTCTGTGAGATCGAGCCACTCTTGGTTCTCCAGCTTCTCGTACCCTGGCGCGCGGCGGACGGTCGCCTTTTTCTTGTTCTGGTAGACGCAGTACAGGTAGATGAAGGCGAGGTCGAAGAGGCATACGCCCCAGCACACGATGATGGTGACTTCGGCGGGGACGTAGCGGCTGGTGGGCTTGGTTAGTGGCGCGTTCTTGAACGGGAAAGATGGGGGAATGGAAAAAGAGCAAAGAGGAAGATACTAGATGTAAGAGGAAAGAAGGAAAGAGAAATATGCTAGATGCATAGGGAAAGACAGAAAGATGAAGATGCTAGATGCATGGGTGGATGAGTGATTACGTACGGTGCGTCCTTTGCGCGGAAGGTTTGAGGTCCGATGATATTGCCCGCGCAATAAGCGAGCAGATACATGGCCGCCACGGTGGTTTTCTTGGTGTAGCCGGCTACGTTTGTTGAGATCAGGCTCAGGAGAGCTACGAAGGGGGTTGGGCTGGCTGTGGTGGGGTTAGGAAGAGCGTCTCCTTCTTTCTGCTGCGACTGTGCGTACCTTGGGTGAGATAGTAGCCAGCAAGTCGACCCTTGTTGTTGCTCAAAGGGAGCGCTACGATTAACACCATCCCGATGATCGCGGTGACGAGGCCGAAGGAAGAGATCAAGATGCGGTGGCCGAACCGATCCCCAAGGTATCCCGACACGATCAGGAAAACAACCTCGACAGCGCCGCCGGGTGTCCCGTAGAGGAGGGATTGCTGGGGTGTATACCCGAATCCGACAATAAGCTGCGAGAAGAAGTTACTAAGCCCGCCGTTCGGGATATCGGCAACGAGAGCATAGAAGAAGAAGGCCCAGCTCAGCGGATCGAGTAGCGCTTCTTTCAGCTGATACCACTTGAAGTGCTTGTTGCCCACGCCCTGCTGATTCACCCGGATCCGCTCGATGGCGAGCAGGCGGTCTTCCTTGCTCAGCCAGCGCGCGTTCATCTGGTTGTCTGGGATAATGAAGAGGAAGACGACGCCCATGCAGACGGTCATGATGCCGGTGACGAGAAAGACGATTTTCCATGGCTCGATGCTGGAGCCGTGTTTCTCGGTGCCGACCGCGATGCCGTAGGCGACGAGGCCACCGAATATCTGCGCGAAGCCATTGAAGGAGAACCAGATGCCCGTTCGAGCTCCTTGTTCTTTCTTGGTGTACCACTGGCTCGTGAAGAGCATGAAGCCAGGTGTCACTGCGGCCTCGAATAGTCCGAGGAAGAAGCGGATTGCGATGGCGCCGGCGTAGTTCTCGACGGCTGCGAAGCATGAGAGAACGATGCCCCACATGATTATGTTGAAAGCAGCTGTGCACCGTCAGCTCATTCCTTTTCCAATATTAAAACGATTTCATGAGAAAATTTCAGAGCCTACAGTACTTCCCAAGCGGTAGTCTTTGCAAAAGCCGATTCGTCGGATACTCCCACGCCAAGTAGCCAAAGTAAAACATGGACCCGAGCCACGAGTACTGAGGGCCGGAGATGTCGATTCCGCTTTTCAAGATATTGTCGGAATGCGGTAACTTGATTCCCATGATAGAAGCGTAACTAAGTGTAGTCTTGTCCAGGTAGTTGAGGCCATATACTAGGCACATGATCTGTTTTCTAATATCAGCTCTGCCTTTACTGTCTCCACACTCGTTTTCGAGCCCCCAATTCCACTTGAGTTTTGCGCGTGAACATACGGGCATCAGATGACAGTCAATCTTCCACAGCAACCGCTTGTTTGTTGCCTCATCAATCTCCAGCACCTGCCCTTCAAACCCTCGGAAAGCCTTCAAAGCCGCATCCGCATCGTGTGAGTGCTTTAGAATCGTCTCGGGAACGACACTCCCGGTGCGGATTGCCCCTTCGGATATACTAGAGAAAGGCCCAACATCTTTTTCGACGTCGCTGTTGATGCGGGGTTTCTCGATTTCAGGGTCCATGGTAGAATAGTTGAATGAAGACTCGATTGATGAAGCTAACAGAGAATCTGAGAGGTTGAAAAGAGGCGGCAAGGAAGATTCATCTACTTATCCACTCACTCACTTGCGCAACCGTGGTACGACGTTGCGGTAGTTCATGCGAGGAGACGTGATAAGACACACCCAACCCTAGTTTCTGGAACATGCATCTCTGACGGCATCGAGACACGGGACGGTACGAGCGATAGTATGGCAGCCGAACCCTCCAGATCGACAGGTCTTCGCTTGTTGATACTATGCAGAGGTTGTGGTATGTGGGATGACATCAACATGCCACTAGCTCCATCCGGAAGTTGAGATAGAGCTACGCCAGGGTCTTGATAGACGAGCTGATCCGGGGAGATGCTCTTTTCTTATGATTAGCGGGTCAGTGGTGTGCCAATTGTTTGTGTAAGCTCTTTCGTTACTGCTTGGGATGTTTCAGTGAAGCTTCATGTACATGTTTTGCAGAAAATCTAAGTCGTAGTTCTATGCAGGAGATGATGGCGTCCAGTATAAATAATGACGATGCGTTGAAGCTACCCGTGGAGTGGTATCTTCGTATATATAGTTTTATATGTACGCAGTAATGCTCAGTACTATACGAGTTGTGTACTGAAGAAATAGACAATGTGAGAGTGCATGTCAGATACTTCGTATAGGGGACGTTGTTTCACCAACGCGACAGTCTGGCGACGTCATTGGCTACCAGAATCTCACATGTCCGCTTGTCCAAGCTGAGGCAGCCTTCCACCATCGCAACAACATCCTCAAAGGCGGCACACGACATGTCCAATTTCGACCCGAATGCCATCCTTCGGGGTGCCCAGCTCACATTAGTCGGAGGTATGTGATACTTCAAGACTCCGCTCAGCTCCGACGTTTCCTAACAAGACGTAATTCAGCACATCGAGCCCTCCAAAATCCGGGCCTATTCACCTCCGACCATTACCGACAAGCTGCAATTGCTGTAGCTGGTGGCATTGCTATACGCATGATTATCGCGATTCCGGTACGACTCCTCCCATGATCACATTCACAACGCGGCTGACGTGCCTGGCCTGGGTAGGTCATTGGCGTCAGAATACTACTATGGACTCTTTCCTTCTTCATAAATATGGACGCCGTATCTTGGGACAACTATGTTGTTGATGGATTGTACTTCCTAGAGCACAGCGTGCTTCAGGTGCCGTTCTTCCTCATGTCGATGATGCGATACGTTACTCCTACCCTGGACCGGATGTAAGCTGCAAGCCTCCCTCCTAGCAAGCACACGTTTAATTAAGTCTAGGTTCATGGATTCCTTGCAATGGGTTGACCAAACCTATACCCAAAAGCACAAATCAGAGAACCCCCAGAGCCTTCGAGCGATGTACTACCCCAACCTCATCGCGTACTCCACGCACGGCGATACACATGTAAAGAGGAGCTACAAGGACGCTGCAATAACATTTGTGATCAGATACGGGAGACGAGCAGGCATATCGTTAGCCATCTACGCGCTTTCGTTCCTACCATACGTGGGCCGCTTCGTCCTTCCAGCTGCAAGTTTCTACACTTTCAACAACGCTGTGGGTCTTACACCTGCTTTGGTGATATTCGGTAGCTCGGTTTTCCTCCCTAAACGTTACATTGTGATGTTTCTCCAGTCGTACTTTTCCTCAAGGAGTCTCATGCGCGAATTGGTAGGGAATCTTCAATCTTGCGACAAATTGTGGCTCTAACAGGCTTTAGTTGGAACCGTACTTCTCACGCGTGCGTTACACAAAAGAGCAGAAGAAGCAATGGTTCCGTGACCGTGAGGGGGTCCTCTTCGGCTTCGGCGTCGGCTTCTTCATCTTCGTCAAGATCCCGCTTGTTGGCGTCCTCATCTACGGCATCGCTGAAGCATCAACCGCGTATCTCATCACCAAGATCACGGAACCTCCGCCACCTGCGTCTCAAGCGGAGCAGTTCAAGGAGAGAGATGTCCGCTGGAAGAACAAGCATGAGTTCTTGAACCTACCGCTGAGTATGTTAGACGCGCATAATGTGGCCATTAGCGAAAAGGAACACTTTCCGGCGCAGAAGGCTATGCCAAGACAGGAGTTCAGCTGATTGTTGACGCGTTTGGAACCTAGAAATGATGGACGAGTGATCATTGGCATACAAAATGGATATGGCGTTTTGACTTATGAATAGTTTTGGTACAGGAGGGTAGGTAAAACTCCATACATAACTAATTGGAAATTACGCTGGCTCTACGATGTATCAAAAGCAAAGACGAGGACTGAGCTAATATGAACTGCCGGCATCATGGAGCAGATATCAAACGCTCTGATACCCCGCTCAGGCTAGCGGGGTAGCATTCCTCGCTCTCTTATTTGCGTCCTAGGGTCCCAAAACAATGCACCACTGCACGCTACGTAAGAGTTCTTTATCACTGGAGCTTATCGGAGCTCCCGTGCACGATAGCTTCCCCTCCTGGCCAGATTGTCCCGTCTCCACGGAGGACCAGCTCCACCATGGGCTTATTTCTACACCAAGCGGGCTTTGAACGTTCCCCGCATCTGCTATATCAATTGAGCAATCCCCGTTATCTAATTCTGCTATTTCTCTTCCATTGATCTTTTAGTGTTCTTCTCGTACTTTCCATATAATTATACCCGCTTCTAACCTTCATCATGGGAAAGAAAGGCCTCCGCACCGCCGCGAAAGTCTCTCTGGACATACCAGCAGCAGAACAAGCATGTCTACACGTGTGTGCTCTCTCCCTAATCCCCCAAAGCCAATTCCCTAAACTAACCCTCTGCTTTTAGAATCGCTGGCACCCTGACGGTTCGCTTTTCATCCTCTCTCCCACTCTCTCACTCATCTAACCTTTCCCAGTCCCTTCCGCCGGTACCATCGCCAACAACGAGGTCGTCAAGATCGAATGCGTCGACTGGACCGGTGGCCAGATCGGGAACAACGACTCCGCCGACGACGTCAAGAACGTCGACCTGACAAAGATACACTACCTGACCGGGCCATTTGACATCGAGACCGCGGAGCCTGGTGACGTACTAGTCGTGGAGATCCAGGACGTACAGCCGTTCGAAGACCAGCCGTGGGGGTTCACGGGCGTTTTCGAGAAGGCGAACGGAGGAGGGTTTTTGGATGAGTTGTATCCAAAAGCGTAGGTTATGTTTCCATTATTCAGGATCAGAATAGGAGGGTTGTGGCGTTGAGAAAAAGAGGATATACCTAGCAAGCAATCGAATGCACGGGGGAGCCATCGTTGACACAAATTATCCCCTTTTAGAGCAAAAGCCATATGGGACTTCGAAGGCATTTTCTGCTCCTCGCGCCACATCCCCGGCGTCCGCTTCGCCGGCCTCATCCACCCCGGCATCCTAGGCTGCGCGCCGTCGCCCGAGATCCTCGCTGAATGGAACCGCCGCGAGGGCGAGCTCATCACCGCACACGCGCACTTGGACCGCGACGTCGCGCTGCCGCCGAACCCGACAAATGTACATGCGGGCAGCGCGGACGCGTCGATTAAGGAGAAGGTAGGAAAGGAGGGGGCGCGGACTGTCCCTGGACGCCCGGAGCATGGCGGGAACTGCGATATCAAGAATCTGAGTCGCGGGAGTAAGGTGTACCTGCCTGTGCATGTTAAGGGGGCGAAGTTTAGCGTAGGGGATTTGCATTTCTCGCAGGGCGATGGAGAGATATCTTGTAAGTTCCAGAAAGAAAACAAACCACAAGGACCCTCTCTATTTGAGAGAAGGCTAATGTTGCAATCATCACAGTCTGCGGTGCTATCGAGATGGCGGGCGTTATAACGATCAAGTTCTCCGTAATGAAAGACGGTATGGCGCAGCTCGGCATGAAATCCCCTATCTACGTCCCCGGCCCTGTGGAGCCGCAGTTCGGACCTGGCCGGTACATCTACTTCGAGGGCTTCAGTGTGGACGAGAACGGGAAGCAGCATTACATGGACGCGACGGTGGCGTATCGGCAGACGAGTTTGCGGGTGATTGAGTATTTGAGGCGATATGGTATGTTCTTGCTGTGGAAAGCGGATCGATTATAAAGTACTGACGTGGGATGCAGGCTACGATGACTATCAGATATACCTCCTTCTCTCTTGCGCACCGGTTCAGGGACATGTGGCTGGGATTGTCGATGTAAGAGACCGCTTCCTTTCTACCGAGAAATGGATATCGCTGATGTTGTATTAGATTCCAAATGCGTGCACGACCATGGGTCTGCCAATCGATATCTTCGACTTTGATATTTCGCCCGATAAGCCGGCGAAGAAGATGGATCTAGGCGCCTGTGCGAAAGCGAGCTCGTAGAGAGTGACTCACTTACCATAATTCTGAATATCATTCAATCGTAATATATTTGACGCATGAAATCTTCTATCGAACAGCATGATACATACTAAACCGTGGGCTTGTCTCCTCACGCAAACACCGAACCTATGGTATACCCATGCCTTCAAGCCCCTTTTGAACACCCCAGACTCCAGATTTCCGACTTCCTAACGCAACATTCCCGGACACTAGATCGCTATCCCATTCGTCACATTTTCATGCCCCATCCCAGAGTATCTATATCCAATTCTATAACAGCACCATCCCCACCGCAACCCCCATCAACGACAACAACGCAACATCCCCTACCCTCACCTCCCCCCTAACCCACCCACCCACCGCCCTCTCTCCCCCAGACCCCGACTGCGTCGGGCTCGCCGCACCCGTCGCCTGCCCCTTCTGCTTCTCACTCGCACTCGCCGCCGCCGCCAGACTCGCACTCACACTACACGCGCTCGCCTTCGCCGCCTCACTCGCCACAATACTCCTCGTCGCGGCCGCGAAAACCGCCGCCGCAGGCGAAAACCCCGCCGCGCCCGCCAAACACGCCGTCGGCAGCGCGAAGCTGGTCGCAAACACCGTCAGCGCCGTCTGCACAGGCGGCACGGCCAGCTTGCCCAGTTGCGCCTCGAAGTCTGCGCCGACGATGAGGTCGAGCCCGACGGCGGGCTCGATGAGGATGAGCGGGCCGAGGTTGTGCAGGACGTCGTTGATGGTGGAGGCGGGGAGGGTGCTGTTGCTGTAGGCAGCCGGGGTGGTGGAGTTGGTGGTGTTGAAGGGGTTGCAGGCGGCGTCGGTGGAGTTGGTGGAGAGGGTGGAGATGGTGGCGGAGAGGGAGGGGAGGTCTATGAAGGCGGAGACTTCGGCGGTGAGGTCGCCGATGGTGGGTTGGGAGAAGGAGAAGCCGATGGGGATGGTGGGGCGGAAGGCGGCGGTGACGGAGAGGGAGATGTCGGTGGTGTTGAAGGAGAAGGGGAGGAGGGTGGTGGTCGCTTCGCTGGGTGGTGTTAGAGGAGTGCGGAGGCGGGAGGGGGACAGTACGCACAAGCCTTTCATGCTAGATTGAGTTAAGTTACCGAAGTCGATTTGAATTGAGGAGCCGGTTGGGACCTGGTAGTACGGTTAGTATGGATACAATTATAACCAGGGGAGAAGACTTGCTTCGAGGTCAAAGCCGTAAGTGAGCTCGACTGCACCGGTGATTTTGAACTCTATAGCAACCAACGCTTCGAAAGCTATGCCAGCTTGTCCGATTCCTGGAATCTATGTGAAATTAGTCCTGCACATTCGACCTAGCTAGAGTAGAGAACCGGTACTCACAACAAACCCTACGACAGGTGCCGTAAAAAGCGAGTGCTGGAAAGCCGCAGAATGTGATGGCTGCGAGCTGAGCTCGACATGAGCAAAGAAGTCGTTGAGTTGAAGCGTAATTGTTCCTGCTTGGATTATATCAAAAGGGCCCCCGTCGCCATCGAGGACATTAAAATCAAACGCGAACTTTCCAGAAGAAAGAACCAGGAATCCGTTGGTGGTGCAGTTCTTACACCCTATCGTGAAGGGCAATTGACTCAATGGGTTGTTTGGAATCGTCGGGAACGTAGTATCAAGTTCTTGGAAGGAGAGGTTTATGGCAGCGGAAGTAGCTGTTGATGCTGCCGTGGAGGGCACTACGATGGAGGACATAGAGGTAATGTTTGGTGCTGAAGTGATGGTCGACGTAATCGTATGAAGACGCGTGGAAGTTATATGGATAGTTCGGTCTACATGGCTCTCTGTGGTAGTGCTAAATGGAGACTCCCGGCGGAGTACACGATCGTGGCGACGGAACAGATGAGGCTCGTTGGTATTTCCGAACTCGATCTCGAACGTTTGGAAGGCCTCTTTGAATGGAGTTCGTGTGATTTCCATCACGAGTGATAAGCCGTCCTCCGATACCGTCGAGCTATGTATCCTACTCGCAGAGGGCCTTTGATCAGCTGGGAATGTATGTAAGAGGTATACTAGCTTACTTGTATACAGAGCGCTCTCCTTCAGCATTGCATGTAAAGTGAGATGTGACGGCATAAGCACCGTCTTCGTGATGACATGCATGTTTGGTAGCTTCAGCGTCTTTGGGCGAATCGAAGCGTAGCTCAATCGTTGACTCGGTGCAATGAACATGGCTAAGAAATTGTTCGATGTCTTCTAGGACTAGGATTGAGGCTTGGGATATGATTTGAACGGACGACACGAAGGCTGAGTCTCCATAATGATTCTCTCCTGCGTAACTGTTAGATCGTCGTGAAACTGAAATTTGCGCTTTGCTTACGTTCACCATACCGGAGCTCTGCTGTGAATCTCCTTTGGATCTGGTGATCTCGCCTAGAAATATCCGATCTTCGTGATACCGCCTTTAGTTGCCGGGAAGGTGGGCTAGAGTGTCCTCGCGGAGAGTACGGTTCTGCTTGTATTGGCGATGGTGTTGCGAATACGCCACAAGGTGTGAATAATGAAAGAAAGAGTAACAATAAGGCTCTCAATGTTGAACTCGGCATGGCTCAGTAACCGTTGCAGAGAGGGTGCTTCTCTCAACGCAAATTGAGAACAGTGAGGGAACTAAAGAGAGTCTCGACCGGGCGTAATAGGGACGGATGGGAAGTACGTATACGATCAAGAAATTGAAGTATGAACGCTAGAATGCAATAGAAACGATGATAAGAAACCTGGAAGCGCGCCGTAATGCAGATACACAAGAGTAAGTTCAGACTTTGAGGCAAGAAAACCCTACCGGTAAGCTGTACATATCAACCCCATCCCCCATACGGCACAGCATCGCACGCCTTCTTCTTTCTTCCTCATCTCAGCGCCTCAAACACATTCATATGCCCAGCCTTTGATAGACTCAGCCGCGGGGGAGCGCGGTAAGCTGTTCCACGTCTCAAGAAGCCGGGGCTAGCTCCAGAACGGTAAATAGGTAAGCTGGAGGATGCAAGTTGCTACAAACGCCTGAGGCGAAGACCATGCATCACAGGGTCTTGTTAGCAACAGAGGTGCAGAGGGGCACTGCCCTGGGCCGACTTCAAACTGATGGTGCATGCCCAGGACGCATGGCTGAGCATTCCCTGAGGCATGGGGGCGGATCGGGAGGACCCTGAGATTCGGAGACTTGCTGCCGAAATGGTGCAGTGTATCCGTTTTTTCTTTGGATACGACTACAGCATGTACACTTGTCTACCACCGCTTAAGATACCCCCATACGTCGTTAAGAACTGGAAAACCACACTTTTGGCAAGCCTGCTCGCTCTTTGGGCCACCTCGGCCGGTGTTAACACAGGCTGCCGCTTTGAATCTTGAATCCTCTTTCACAGACGAGTTTTACTTGCTGGTACGAAGTCTTCCCATGTTTTTACTAGTTAGGCTTGAGGCGTTTCGGTATCTCTAGAAGGAGTTCTCAGCCGAAGCAGCGTTAGGTGTGTCCTCATTCGTGGTAGTCGGGTGCAGCGAGCGCTTGAGCCCGGTCCTCAGATTGGACGCTGTGCCGCAGGAGTGCGTTTTTCTGATATGCATCTTCAAGATATGCAGCATACGCATCAGAAACTCACCAACATATCTAAGCGCGCGCGTTGAATGATCATTGCGATAAATGCGTTGGCAGTGGAGTTGGTGGTGGGAGTGGGAGAATGCTGGAGAGAGGCGAAGCTGCTCGCCCCTAGACTCGAGAGGCACGCAAACATGGCAGCACCATGGCAGGGCGGGTTGCTTCAAGATGCACAACAGTTTGAGACATGGCAATCGTTTCGTCCCGGGGGATAAGGCAGACATTGCACACTTGCAGCCCTTATCCGCCTTGGAAGGCAGTGTCGGAGCGGCTGTTTCAGCATGGTGTCGTTTGGTGTACTTGCAGACACCGCCCCCAATCTTCGTTGATAAGTGCGGAACGTGATACTATTGCTGGCTGATGGCGGATTTGGGTATTCGCAGCATCTCGTTGTATCGAGAATTCATCGTTGATCAAGCGATACGAAAGCTGTGGCTATTACTTTGATTTTGAGCTCATCGATTAAAGCTAATGACCCTCGTTGTCTTAATAATATCTACGAATGCGGGAGCCTTGCATATACAGGTTCCATGCTCCACGCAACCCACTCTCCAAGTCCCTCTGGGTATCTCTGTTATAGAATACAACCCTAAAGATTATTACAACCGAGAAAAGGTGGAAGAGATCCAAAAGCACGCTTTCCAACGCTGCAAAACCGCAAGGAATAGATTCGTACAAAACAACATTTACATGAACGCTCCTGGACTCCGACGTCCACTCTTCTCAATGTCTTTGCCGTGTGTGTCGTCATATCGGTCATCATCGTCAGTGTCGTCGTCTTTCTTTTGTGTGCGTGGTCGTGGGTCGAACGCAAATTGTGGTAAACTTGCCCCCGATGGTACAGTTTCTAGCCGATGGCCTCTTAGGTCTGCGAAACCTTCTTCTGTGTCTGAGTAGTCTGGTGGCGAACCACCATAGTCTGGAACGCCGAGTAAATTCTGAGAGTCGCCCTTGACCAGACCAAGGCGTTCCTCCTCTGTCGTCCCATCCGTGCGTGGCGTATGGTCCTTGCTGCCAGACCTTCTGGACGAGAAACTCAATGCGCCTCTAGATGCAGGTCGAGCTGACCCACTTCCTTCTCCGACGCTTTCCGCCCTAGTTCGATGAAAGACGTTCTGGAAGGAGAATTGTCTTTTGGCAGTATGTGGAGGTGGTTTTGGAGGAGCTAAGCTATCCTTTGATTTTCCTTGGTCCTCCTGAACAACAGGAGCCCAATGAATTGCTGGTTCATGTGGCTTGTAGCTGGTGTCTTGCTGCATGTCTCTTTGCAACCCGGCTGGTAGTCCATACGTGTGGGCTATAGGAGCCGCAATATCGGCGGACCCTGGGGTGCGGTCCTCATCCTTAGGGAAATGTAAACCCTCCAGTGGAAGAGGAGATATAGGCTGATGCGATGAAGATTTCCCCTTAGATCGTAACCGGGTGAAGAAACCGGGATGAACGTCGTCTTCGTCACTCATAACAGACTCGTTGTCGTGGGGGAACTGGGACATGCCCAAAGGCGGATGGATAGTCTTCCGGCGCTGCAAAGGTGATTGTCCGGGCTCAAGAACGGTCTTGCGTCTCCTCAGCCCGTCCCATTCAACTTGTTCGTTTTCACCAATTGGCGCCATGCGGTCTTCTTGAATTTTCTTGGCCTCCTTGACTTGTTTCTCTTGTCTCGCCACTGAGAATGAGCGAAGAAGAGCGCCTCCTCCACGGATAGTGTCAGCTCTGGGCTCATACTCAGGCTCTTCTTGCTCGGCAACAGTTCGGACTTGATCAAGATCACCCTTGAAGACAGCCGCGTCAGGGACATCTTTGGCAGACTTGGAGAGTTGGAGTAATACAACTCCGGCGCAGATCTGTAGGAACCCCATGATTACGGTAGAGATACTCGCTGCCGTGCCATGGAAGCCCTGGAATAAGACCGCCGAGGTGACTATGGTTGAGCTGGTGAAAAAGACGTAGTATGTTGGGGTAACAAGGGCAGCATTGAACAGATTCAGTGCTTTCTATTTTATATTTAGCAAGGTGTTGACAAGATAAGAGAGATATGAAGGACCTACGTTCAGAAATATGATTTCCGTGACCAGGGTTGAAATCACAAACACAAGGAGGACGTAGATGAACCACTGGTTGAACTGGGCTTTCCCGCCAGCTTGCGCAACAATAGCAGCCCCAAGCCCTTGGGTGGCCACAACGCTCAAGCCTCCAATAAGACTGCAGATGCTAAGATATACCATCATAGACTTCTTCCCGTATTTCGGTCCCAGCCATAAGGCTATTATGACGCACGCCACGATAACAACTCCGGCATAGCTTAGAAATCCCGGAGTAATGACAAGCTTCTTCATGTCCTGGATGTCGGAGACTGCCGACTCTTCCGGGGCGTTGACAACGATGACGACGGACCCAATGATGCAGTTGAAACAGCCAACCTTGCCTACGAAACTCAGGCGCTCTTTCAGAAATATGGCGGACAGTATGGTCGTGACCACGACCGACAAGGCTCCGAGAGGTGTGACCAATATGGCATCCACGAAGGCGTACGCAGCGAAATTGCACAACTCTCCGATTATCATCAACGTCATGCCAGACCACCACCAGGCGTTCTTGAGATATCCATAGCCCTCTCCTGCCTCCTCATTGTATTTGACATTTGCTTTCAACAGGCCCATCTTCTTCAGCACAAAAGATACACCGATGAACAGGCCAGAGCATACGGCTAGTATTAATCCTATGACTTTGTAGACGGGGGGCCGCGGAGCGCTGTCAGATGCCCGCGCAGCCAGGGCGACTAGGTGCGCCGTGGTCTCCATTGTGGGGAGAGCGTTGGGCGCTCGGAGGAGGAGGAGGATCGGCAAGGCTCGAGTCTAAGGGAGAGGGGGTTCGGATCTAGATGGAAGGTCGAGAAAAGCTTAATGTAACCGTAAAGCGAGTGACAAAGACGGATAGAATGCAATCAAGAAAGGGCCAACCGCGGCGGAGGCATGAGTGGAAATTGGCAAGGCTTCAGCTGAAAAGAGGAGTGCGAGGTGGCGTATATGGGTAACGCCAGCCAAGCTTTGTAGATTAGGTTGGAACTTGTTTTGGGAATGTATAGACCTGGCAACAGCGGTGTTGGTGTTTACGGCAGAGAAATCGAGCTGGAGGAGCGCAGAGGATGGCGAGGCAGAGGATACAGGAGGAGGCAATTCGAATGCACCGCTGCTTCCGGCTGGTGTCAGCTCAGAAGGGCTCGTAAGTCGTGGTGGTCGAGACTCGTGGGGGCTGTCGCGGGGACGAGGCGCAGCAGTATGCAGGCGGGTGTTGGCGGCGATAGAGGTGCAGGAGGCGAAAAGGGCACAGTCGATGCAGCAGCGAGGGTGTGAGGTGGAGATATTGGGGCGAAAGAGGCAGAACAGGATTTGATTACTCGGAGGGAGAGTGTTCCAGGATGGCCAAGGGCCTGTGTGCTCGACTGGTTGCTACGAGGAAACAGTGCAACGTTCGGCCCCTGCGCCAGGGATGCAGACCTCGAAGTTGCGCGTCAGCCAAGAATTGATACGTACGCCGCTTCGACGGCGGGAGGCCAGCGGGAGTAAAGAAACAGACACCATCGCCATCAAACAGACGCCGGGCACAGAGAGCCAATCCCTCGCGCAGCCGCCCACCTTCAACGTCAATGGCTCCCGCCGCGATTGACCCTGACACCCGCCACCATGGCTCCGACATCTTCGCCGCCAGCTCCATCGCCGATATCCACCAGACGTTGGCCCACCTCACGCGCCAGGAGGCCTCTGTCGCCGAGCGCCTCAACAATTTGATCGCGTCGCAGAAGGACCTGTCGCGCGAGCTCGGCCGCCTCGACCTGCTGCGCGCTCACCTCGGTGCCCAGGCCGTCAACACCAGGGCCATTAGCAATGGCATGCTCTCTGATGCTGCCTCGACCGCCAACCGCATCTCTGGTGCTGTGAAGCGCCTCGACCACGAGCAATCCAACGTCAAGGCCACGCTGGAAGTCGTCGAGCAGGTGGCCGAGCTGAAGTCGTGTGTTCTTGGCGTCAATGGCTCAATGGGGGCTCCCCAGGACTGGGAGACTGCCGCCGGGTACCTGAGTCGAGCCTCCAAGATCCCTCCAGAAGTCATCAATGGCAGTTTTGCCGAAGAAATAGTTCCCACTGCAGAGGTGCCCGACCCTCCGCGTGTCACCCTAGACGCTGCTGCAGAATCTCTATGTGGCCTCTTCCTGCGTGAATTCGAAAAAGCGGCCAATGAGGCAGACGGTGCTAGAGTCACCAGGTTCTTCAAGCTGTTTCCTTTGATTGGGAGATCTGATGTAGGTCTCGATGCCTATGGCCGTTATGTCTGCCATGGAGTAGCGTCAAGAGCCCGGACGAACTTGAACTCTGGCAGCGCTGCACAAAGAAGAGAAGGCTACTTCTACGGGAACACACTAACAAAGTTATTCGAGCACATTGCTCAGATAGTCGACGGCCATGAGCCCCTAGTAGAGCGCCACTACGGAACTGGAATGATGGTAAAAGTCATTGAGCGGCTCCAGATTGAAGCAGACATCCAGGGCGGCATTGTTCTTGATACCTGGCACGATGAGAAGATAATCGATAGGAAGCTGACTGACATCAAATCGTACGCTTTCTCGTTCCTTGTGCAGAGTTTTCTGCCTGCGCCCAAGCCATCCGCAGGAACCCCTCGGTCTAATTCACCTGCAAATGCTGCCGGTCGCTCGAGCGAAGATGAGGGTGTAGATATGAAAGAAGTCGATAGCATTCTAGGCGAAACAGCACTGATGCTAGGGCGCTGGGCTCTTTACTCTCGATTCCTTGCCTCGAAATGTGCTGTAAGTGTACTACTATTCAACACGACAGCCGATGTGTGCTCATTTCTTTAGACTCCTGCATCCGACATCACGCCTGGCAGTGACCCACATGGCCTCAAAATACCCCCCTTTCTCTCGACTAGCAATCTCTACAAAAAGGTGTCCACCCATCTCGTAGAGCCCTTCAATATCATGACGACTTTCTTCTTCCGACGTTCTGTTGAGAAGGCTTTCCAGCTCGATGAATCTCCCTCCGATCTCAACCTGAACCCGAACAAGCCTCTAGGGTCGAATCCACCGTTCATCACATCGGCCGTGGACGATGTTATGTACATCGTCAATCAAGTCTTGCAGCGAACTCTGGCTACTTCTCAACGCTCAGTCGTCGCTAGCGTCGTGCCTACTATTGGACGCGTTCTAGGGTCCGACTTTGTGGGCATGATCCAGCGAAAAATGCGAGATGAAAGCTACCCAAAGGCTGTGATACAAGGCGCTCTGCCCCCGGAGGATAAAGTGATAGCTTTTCTTATACTAGCCAACAATGTTGACATCGCAATAGACTATATCAAGCGAATTGTAGACCAACAGGTAGGGTCCTCTCAAGGTCCTGCAGATAACTCCGCCGAAAAGTCGAGTTCCCCGCTGGATGACCTTTTCCCCTTTGGTCACGACGCGACATTCGTTGAGCACACGCTCCGGTCCATGGAGCAGACTTTCTCCCTCAAGGCCGGCGAACTCCTCCATGACAGCATTCAAGTTACATTCCACCAGGTTCTCAAGCCTCGCATCCGACCCATCCTCGCCGAGGCATTCCGCGATATCGACTACGCACCGAGTGCTGGAGAAAATCTTCAAGACAACCGAAATGAAGACGAGACCCCCGACGGCGACGATGCTGATGTAGTAAAATCACGATTCGACCGCGGCTGGGGCGCCTTGATCCGCCCTATCAAGCGCATTTTGACGCCCGCCAACTTTGACCGCCTGCTCACATATGCCATGGATAGACACCTAAGCGGCGCTTTAGAGAAGCGCATTCGAAGTTACTACGGCCGCATCAACGAATTAGGCGCAGTTCGTTTGGAACGCGACATCGCTGGCATCGTGAGCGCGGCCGTTGCAGGCGGAAAGTACGGGCTTCGCGACTCGTTTGTCAAGTGTACGCAGATGACGATGATCATGAATATGGAGGAGGATGAGTGGGAAGAGGTTGTGCATGAAGAACCTGGGAAGGAAAGTGGTGTTGCGTGGGTTATGGATATGGAGGAAAGGAAGAGGGTTAGAGCGCTTGTGAAGGAGAGGGCTTGATGTTGATTTAGATTACGCATCGCCGCGTATTCCGCTTCGGAGACTCAACCAGTAACAGGGCAAATGCTTCCAGGGTAAAGCACTTTCGGCGGAGTATCGCCCGTTTATACATCTCAGCAGCACTATGATCTCTCCTGATTCCATAGTCTAAGTTGCTGTCTGGAGGACGCCGATCCAGAGCTATGGTCCGATCTATAGTGTTCGGCAACAGTATATCAAAAATGGGTGCAAATCGCACAGACTGGCTTTCGTTCATATGTCTCAACACATTGTAATGATACCTCCATCTACTGACCTGATTTACGGCCTCCGACAATAATATGTCGAAACCGAGTGCAAATCGCACGGACTGGCTCTGGTTAGTACATCTTAACACACTGTAAACTTGCCCTAAATCCATGGCCTGATATAGAGCGTCCTAGCTTTTGCATCTCAAAATGCGAGTGTTTTCAGCACCATATTTTGGACCGAAGTGACCATATAGATGTGGCTCCCACTTACTCATATCAGCATAACTCTCTCATTATCAGTAACTTACCGTCAATGCTGAAGCTTTTCCTCGACTCCATCACGTGTGCGTACAATCAGACCCCCAAACCAACCCACTAACCCCAGCCGATCACGCAAATCCCCCGTTTCATCCCCCACCATCCTCACCCAGCCCGACAAATCCCAAAACTCCCCGCCAACATTCAAATCTCCAAACACGCCAAGCCCCTCCAACCCCGTATCAGAAACCAACAGCCCCCGTTTCATCAAAGCCTCTCGCCTCGTCTCAAAATCCGCAGCTATCTATCTCCCCAACACACACACCGCGGATCCGGCTGCCAACCTTATCAACCCCCTAATCTGATAACCCCCAACCTGGGGGTACGTGTGTGGGTAGCCCAGCCCTACGCACCACCTCGATCTCTGAAAGCCTAATCTCAAGCCTTTAGCAAATAACACATACCCCGTGATAATGGAATAAATTCCCCGCCGGCGATGGCGGTGGTGGCCCCACAGCCCGCCTCCCCCCCTTTCCTGCCCCGCAATCGGCATATTGTCTGATCGGTGAATGGATGGATAGGCAGCTAGACCAGCCAAACAGCTCACATCACACCACTACTCCGAACACGAGAGGATCCATACCCCACCACGCCTCAAATCCTACGAGGAACCGAGATGTGCATAACCACACGGCGGCGGCGGCGCACAAGCCGAGAACCCGACATCTCTACGGTATACAAAAGGGAGGGCCGGGGGAGCGAGAATTGTCTTTCGAGATATGCAGATATTGCCGATCGCCGGGGAAGCAACGAGCACAAGCACAAACCACGAGCAACGAGCATAGACCACGAGCCGTCGAATCTCTGGTCGAGTTCTTCCCGCGAGCCCGCGATCCTGGTTCTGCCGCCGACGACCCGATGCAGGCGCGCGCGGGGCCAATTAGCGGCGTGAGAGGGCCGGGGCGGGGAGGTAGGTACATGCAGGAGGGGGTTGGTGTGTGCTCGATGGGGAGCTGCGAGGCGCGAAGGGGGAAGAGGCGGTGTCTGGCATAGCAAGGCAAGGCAGTTCAGGGCATCAAGCTTTGCCGAAGGTACTTACTGTGCTACTGTACACTACATGTGCCACATCAACGAGCGAGGCCAGGGTTCCTGGCGTGCATTTCGACTGGGGACATGCCTCGGGCCGGCGATCTTTGTAGATCGGGGCCGGCGCTGACTCTGCTGCGTGGTGGTGGTGCTGAGGAAGCTAGTTCGAGCGGAACGGTGAGGTTGGGAGGGATGCGGTGTGCTAGGTGGGTGGCTTACTTAGCGAGGAAAGGGAGACGGGGACCGGGTAGGACAAGTTGGCAGATATGCAGGTGTACGGCGTGTAGTTAGGACGCTTGGAGGTTGGTGTTTGGTTGGATGGGAGTGGATGGGAGGTGGTTGATTCTGAGGAAGGATTTCATGGCGCCCTCCCGTTGCGGTCTGACAGCGGCGGATTTGGTTCGCTAATGTACATGTACATGTACCTTCAGCCGCTGTCATCATTGCAGAATTCCCGCAGTGCCCTTTAGGCTATTTGGAATCTGAGATGCAGATTTGGGGCAGAAAGTAGCTGACTTACTAGAAGCAGTCGAGTAGCGTTGCTGAATCAAGATCAAAAGCCGATATGACTAGTGGTGACCTGCAGTGCTGACTGCTTACATTAGTCCTTGGCCTTAGGAGTACCTATGAACACGAACCTGGGCCTGAGGGAGTGGAGTAGGTGGGGGATGCGCAAGAGGTCAGATTACAGAAGGATTCCGTCTTGTGTCCCATGGCGAAGATGGGGGGTAACGGAAAGTGTTTCCATGTGATCTTCAAGTTGTGGCACGGAAAGGGAACATGAGTTTTCTGCAAGGTCCCACTTTTGAAGGTTTTCTACAATGGCCGGATAGGGTTGCGGAGGCCGCGAGATGCAGGATTGGGAGATGCTTTTACTTGATGGCAATGGCGGGGACGTTGGTTCATTCTCGGGCAAACATGTGATGGAGGTAGTGAGTCGATGATCTTCTGAGGTTCAAGGTTGCTCGTGCTAGTGGATGGGTTCGGAGCAGGATTGAATGGACTAGAGCGCGCGTGACAAGTTTCCGGATTGGGACTATGAGAGACGACGGTCTTTCTCGGAATATAGACTATCGAAATAATGAGGGTCGGCCATGCAGTCAGCGTCTTGAGAATAGCTTTGCCATATTGGTCCGAATAGCAGGTCCATATCTGCCTATTCAATAAGGCAGACTAATAGTGTGCTGTAAATGTATAAAGTACGGTATGCACATGATTGGTCCATGAAGAGCCCATATATGATAAAGATGACGACTCCACAACTAAAATGATCTTCACAGCCTCCAGTCAGGTAACAGAATTAGCTTAAGTTTCGTAAGTACAAGCGTCCGTCTCCTAAGCTAAAAGGCCCGTTGAGCTATCAAAGTGAGGCGTAGATGGCCCAAGCTGCAGCCCTAAAAGATATATTCGAATTATATGGGTATCCCCGCCAAGTCTTCGAACTCAATTTGGAATGACTTCGCCCTGCCAATTCATATCAAAATGCGTCAGCAAGCCCAGCATGCCGACGCCCGATTCTCACTCCACCCACGTCTTCCTTCATCCTCGGTTTCGCCCGACACCCGAGATCCTAGGATCTAGGAACACGGCTCTCGGCACCAGGCACACCAGTCAGGCACCGCCACGAAGTGCATATGGCCTTAAACGTCTTGCATAGCGGCCGTCTCCTCGGCCCGCTGCATATCCCGCCGTAAGCTCCGCGGAAACACCGGCATATTCACGCTCCAGTGAACAGCAGACACGTGCATCGCAACCATGAAGAGGTTGGGCTGTGGGTTGAGTTGCTATACCCGGACGGCCGGCAGAACTGGCCTTGACAAGTCATGCTAATGCAAGGTACTTCCACGTACCTGAGCACACGCCCAAGGTTCCCCTGCTTGAGTTCGGCATGTTCCTGCGATGCGTGTTCGATGCAGGGCGACGTGGATTACGGCCGATTTGATCTGGGTGCGATTGATGAGGAAGAAAAACAAAGTAAATGCCGAAACGTCGTGGTATCGAGCTATATTAAAGTGGCCACTCAGGACTGATTATATGGCCACGACGCGAGCAGGTGCGTGTGCCTGCATATGGTTTTGGCGGCACGAGCGTGCAACAAGGCTGAGGGCAGCGGGATGACGCACTGCTTGACTACAGTGAATTCAAGGCAGGAACCCAACGCCATCGCATCAGCATTTGCCACATTGAATGCGCCATGCAGTGCCCTGCTTGTCTTTTGAGAAGGGTAACGAATTGTAGCGGCGGGTGGACAGCGCAGCAGCAGTTTTTGTTTTTTGGAAGCTGCTGGATTGGAGGACTTGAGGTTGTAGCTTTCCGATGCGCGTTTTGAGCTGTCGGAACCCGCAGACGGTGTCCCAGCAGGACGGTTCGGCGCCTGAGAAAGATACATGGCACTGGAGCCACACCTCGCATGGCCCACCTAATGCTGCACCTCGGTGGTTGCTGACGGATGCAGATCATCGTGGTGCCGGCGGGAGTCTGGCCCGCATCCAGACTCATCTTTTTAAGAATGAGGTGAGAAATGGGGAGATACAAGCAGTAGCTCCACAGCCGATCTCGCTAACGATACGCTTGCAGGCCTAGCAGACTTACGGTGAAAAAAGAAACTGAACAAGCCGAAGGTCGCACAACGTCGGACATGCACAATTGGATTGCGGAGGAATTGAATTTCAAAAAGACAGGGTGAATGTTACACCTCCAGAAATCGAAATAATGCCAAGGAAACGTTTTCCAACGGCCCTCCAAAGTTTTCCTATCCGGGTATTGCCGTGATCAAAAGAAGTCCCGGTCAGAATCCAAGTGTGCAGGAATATTGGAAATAGATTCGACAACCGTATCTGTGCTGCGGCCCAAGTCGTGGCACCAGATTTAGAAACGCTTTCCTATGTGGCATGATACTTTTGGACGGAATGAAAGATGGAACAGAGAGAAACTCCAGAGCAGGCCTTTGCCAAGACCAGAGAACCCAAGATACCACCATCATGCACCTATTCACGCCCCCGCCTAGCTCCAAGCTCTGTACAGTTCCAAAGGACTACCTAGAAGCCCATGAATTCCGTGAACATGTTCCCAACACCCATAACGCCTTCCTCATCATGCAAAAGGGCCAGAGTTGCAGCTCTGCCTAAAGTAGTCTAACGCCACCATGCGTGCATCCGTAATCTATCGATACGTCGCTGACCACCGGTGAGTGACAGCCTGGCCGTGTAACCCGTTATGTGGCCGCCTCGCTCGCTCACTCAAATGGAAACGAGCCGGGGGTTCGTGTTGTCCTCGACCAGAAAGAATGTAGGCCTCAGTAGATTGAGGAGGGCGAGAGCTCGGGCACCAGAAATTGTAGAGTAAGGACTGTGGATGAGGCTGGGGGCCAAGAGCGACGACGGTGCTGCTGTTCAGAATGGAGCGGCGTGCAGAAGAGTAAAGCCGATGATTGCCCTTGAGGGCGACTCTACACTTTGGAGTTGAATTGTCGCAGCCTGGTGACCCAGTCGCTCAAAGAATCACACACTTTGTGTTTTTCTCACTCCCAAGCTTCCCCCGTGAGCCACCGGCGCGTGTGGTCCGGTATCTGTTTGCGTCGCGATTACCATAACCATCTCCTCGAGTTTTCCTGTCCGATTTGTCTGCCCGTGATGACTTGTGGCCCTGGCCATATGACTGTTGTCGTTGCCGCCTCAGTTGCCGGACGACATCGTAAAATGCCTTCTCAACGTTCACGCAATTCTTTGCAGAAGCTTCCACAAAGTCGCATCCTAGCTCGCGAGCAAGTGCGCTGCCTTCCTGGGTTGATACTTCGCGCTCTGTCACCCTGTCGCACTTGTTACCTACGAGCATGACTGGTGCTGGGCCGAAAGCAGAGCCGTTCGACGATGCGCTCAACGGCGAACCGGGGTAGGTTGGTGATCCGGATAGCGATGATTCCTTGACTCGCTGAATTTGATGGTGAAATTTCTGAATGCGTGCAAAAGACGACCGAGACGAGATGCTATAGACCAGCACAAAGCCCTCGCCGTCCCGTATCCACTGATCTCTCAGCGCAATGTATTCTTCTTGACCTGCGGTGTCGAGCACTTCCAGCATGCATGACTGGGTATCAATCTGCACTTGCTTGCGGTACGAGTCCTCGATGGTCGGGTCATATGTTTCAACGAAGTGATTTAGGCATAGCTATAAGTACAATTAGCGGTTGACCTTTGACGGGTGTGGAGGGACCCACCTGGATGGTCAAAGCTGTCTTCCCGACGCCACCGTCCCCGAGCACCACCAGCTTGTACAAAGTCATTTTCCCCGCCATGATGGAGAGCTGTTCGTCCGGAGGCTACTACTCTGGTTTCGAGTCGTGGGGAATATGCGAACCAGATGTCTGGGAAAGGTGTTGAACTGATGGGCCAGCACCGAGAATATGGGCGGATCGACCGACACAAATAGCTGAGGTGACGCAAGCCGCAGCAAGATCCCACGGCCACGTAGTTACAGGCGACCTTGCACGGGTACGAAGAGCAGCTGATCAGGCCTTCTCAGACTGCCAGCTGGCCGGCGATGGGCGAAATGGATGATGCAAAACACGAAGGCAGGCAGTACGTGGCGGTCGTCCAAAACGTGTGTGGCAGAGAGAGCACAAGGTGCGCGTGCTGCAACGGCGGCGTGCAGCAAGACGCAGTCGACTCAGGATCGATCTGAGTTCCACGTAGGACTGTGGGAAAAGCGGGAACCGGCTCGACGAGACGAGACGGAAGGTAGCACAGGACGCAATGCACCAAGCAGGACTGAGAAGTGACGGGAAAGCGGGGCGGACCAGCAGCAACAAAAGTACAAGGCCAGAGGAGAAGGATGAGGTCGAGCAGCAGAGGCGACTGGCGTCAATGAGCGGAGTGGAGTGAGACGGGTAGACTGTGGTGTTGGAGAGTTGAGGTGGTGGAGCGGTGGTGGATGGCCCGAAGGAGGGCTCTCAGGCGTGCGGATCGCTTTCTGGCACGTGTTTCCACGTGAAGAGCCTTTAGCTGAGCAGTGCGCCCGGCGCGGATATCGTCAGTGCAAGCAGTATCGCTGCAACAGCTCCTTCAGCGGCGTGGGAGTCGGGACGAGCGGGCTGCGTGGGGGAGGTGTCTGGTTTGGGGGAGGGGAGGCGGGCAGAGAGAGAAGAAGCAAATCGGCAAGATAACTGGCCTTGGATGAGAGGAGAGGGCTGCTCGAGCGGGCTCTGATGCACTATTGGACGACTGGACGGGCCCTCGATTTTCGGCTGGCCTGCACCCAACGCCCCGAGTGCGTCGCTGGGCACCACGCCTGCGCATCTCAAACGCCCCCGAGTCCCCGTCTGCATGTCCCCGACGTCCAAGCTGTCTCCCAGACTTTGCCGTGGTGGGACGCTTAGCCGAGCGGCCTCGTTGTTTCTTTCTCATCACAGCCCGTGGCGGCACCACCATTCGACGCCGCCCTGCGCCCTCTCGACGGTTTCCCGCTGCACTCTCGCCTTCTTGTATTGTGCTGTGACGCAACTAGGCGGCCTGCCTGAGATTCTGCGTCTCCCCAGGGACGTGGCGCCCATGCTGCCTGAGACCGCGACCTGCCCCAACGAGGCTAACGTCCACCCACGCCGCCAGCACGCACCACAGCTTCAGGGCTGTTCAAGGAGGTTTCTGAGTCCTGAATTCTGGCAGAGCGGGCCTCCCTGGGCTGTTGCTGGTACTCTTGCTGCATCCATTCCAGCGCCGGGGGGGCCTGGGGAGACTCTGGAAACTGACATCGCTTGGCATGCACAAGTCAGTGTGCGCAGTTGGGTCAATCTGCGCTCCAACAGACCGTCGCCAGTGGTGTCTCTGATGTGAGATATCCAATAAAGTCTGCTGTGCGTCTAGCCAGTAGACTGCTGACTAGTTACGCTCAGGTAGAGGGGCATATATCGTATGATAGCCTCAGTCTCGACGCCGTGGAGCCAGCCTCAGGGCCTTTTCCTCGACCACGGGAGCTATAAGTGTGTGGATATGCAGTAGAGAGCAATAGCATAGCCCAGAACGATCACCTTGTGGGGACTAGTGTTTCTTCCTTACCCTATTGAGCCTGCGCGAGCTAAGGGGTCTGATTACTAAGAAGCCTCTCTGTCACGTGCTCCTCGTACCGCTAAAAATGACTACCGTATCGCTTGGTAACATTCCTTACGCAGTTGCTGAATTCGAGTGTGCCCCTCCTGTGAGCCGTCTAAAATGTAGGCAGCACTTTAACCGCTTTCATCGCCCGGTCGGTGTCGTCTAAAACTCTCCGGCTGCCCTACAGACTCCAGACTCCAGACTCCCAGCGATTTCGTCGCGACAGCAGGACGGGTGGTTCTAGGCGTGCTGGCGGTTCCACACACCGATACAGAGAGTCAGATCGCTGTCTCGCCCGACAACATCTCCAGTCCGCGCCTGATTCAAGCACTCGACTCGCTGGCCGCCCCGCTCGCGGCACCGCAAAGTCCCTTGTCCAGGCGTCTGAGCAGCCTTGTAGCCGACGCCGGTGCTCAGCGCGGCTGCATACATGGCCATACACGGCCACACTCATCGAGCACTGCATCCGCTGGGTCTGCTTGCTCCACAGCCGGCAGCAGCCTGATTGACGAGAGAGGCCGTGTTTCGCGAACGCCCGACGGCTATGTCCCGAATCGCACTTCCCCACAGCTGCAAAGGCCGTCGTCAGGGGCACGGTCTAATTTGACTGTGAGTCCTCCCGAATCAATCAGGGAATCCGTCTCAGCAGGCCTCAGGCCGTGGTGCCAAAGTCAATATCACGGCTCGGCAGATCTGAGCCACTGCGTTCTGTTCGTCGTATCAGCATCTCTATCTCACTTCTTTTGAATCCACGACACCAAAAGCATCGCGCACGCCTTCCATGGCGCATCACATCTTCGCACGGAACGGATCGTGATAGCCCCCCGGGAATTCGTCGCCGGTTTCTGCCGCGGCGCCAGGCCTTGCAGGTCGTCACGGTGCAGCCGCCTTTTGTATGTAAGTCTGTCCACACTGGGTTGTTGTGCGGTTAGGAGGCAGCGCAACGCCGCACACTATGTTGATACGGCAAGACTCGCTGGCACAACTCTCTGGCACACGTCGCTGGCACTCGGCGATGCTACGGTTGATTGCGAGCGGCCTCCCTCGCACACAGGAAGTACGGCATGGCAGCAAGGCTGATGCAGCCGACTGGATGCCGCAGCGGCGAAGTTCACGGTCCGGGTGCGGTATGGCGAGCAGCGGCGCCCCACACGGCCATGGAATCGGCGGGATCACCTTAACCTGTGCCCGGGACAGCGCTAGGATGGAGCCAACACGATTCAGCATGTGCGCCGAAGCCTCACCACGGGCCGCCCTCCCCATCCGTAGCTGATTCGTAAAGCAGCAGCCCGGTGCCCGTCGGCGCTGTGAGCTCGTGCCTCTGCCACCGCTGCGGGAGCGCGGCGAGCTTCCGAATGCATGAGACGTGAGCCGTCGATTGCGGGCCTGTCTAGCGCGCCGACGGGCACCGACCGGCAATGTGTGGGTGGTGTCCATGATTCTAGAATGATTCGATGGCCGACGCTTGGAGAGTAGTGTTGATATAGGTGTCTTACAGCTGCTGGTGCATCGAGCAACACCAGAACTCGCGATAGAGTGGGGGGTGGTGATGGACGCAGGTGGCTCACCATTCGAAACAACCCCAGACACCACCCTGGAACGGAAGGATGCAGAGGAGCACTGTGCCCTCTGGAGACAAGCCACGGCATGTTCCCCTCCCGTTGACTGTGCGCGTTTCCAAGACACACTTCACACAGACGCTTTCCGCGGCTATCAAGACCCGCAGCCTCCCCTGCTGCTGCAGCTGCGGAGAAGAGCAGAGTTGTCTCCAAACATGTCCCTTGTCTGCTAGGAACGGTGCCCGTACCCAGTACTTGATCTGCCATTGCAAGCCACGCTCCCGCAAAGTATCAGTACAAGCTCCACGCCACGCCAGCAAACCATACATATACACTTGCACAAACGCGCAGTAGGGAGCGAACAGCTCACGCATGCAGCACGCCAAGTGCCCCCCGCAGCACACGATGAACACGTGAAGATAGTGGGGCGCCAGCCTGACGCGTACCGGAGGACTCGAGTGTCAAACGAAGGTGTTCGTATTATTCGTGCGTAATGCAGTGCTTGCATGCCAAACGGTAATTTACCAGGGGAGCCTGCAGTCTGACAGGTCGAAATCATGTACCGTAGCGCTAGAAATATACTTTGGAAGCTTGAAAGTCTCCCGGCGACTTCGTCCGTTGCAGTGTTCCGACCGGCCTAACGTGCCTCAACACCTCACCACTGGCAGCCTTAATGACACCAGTTTAGCGGTTTGGATAACTTGCCGAGCTACCTCAAACGGCATTATTCTGCCACGCTGCAATTTTGTGAACAGACTTGTGCGAGACCCCGCATGCAAATGCTGCTGCCCAAGCGGGAGGCGGCCCGTTGCGACAAACATTGAGATGAAAGAATTGAGCCGGCTGCACCAAGCCCGGCAGCAAGACGCAAGTGAGACGCCTGCTTTCCTACTCTGACTATTCACCTCCCCCCTTGGACTTGTCGTACGTTGCGGGCCGCACCAGCGCCTATCATAAACACCACAGCACGCCCAAACCGTTAGAGTGGGGTACTCACCACTCCTGGCCCACGTTCTACGATCAGCGATATGACAGGCAGGAGACGGGCGGGCGTGGAACAACAGCACGGGCTCGAACCGGTTCCGCAGGTCCCAAGCACACGGGTCACCAATCCCAACCATGGATAAAATTCAAGATTAAAAAAAAATCCTTTGAGGAATCTGACACCACAGTCTGCTCACAGCTTTGCCTTGGCCCTCGCCTCGGGAGCTCTGTGCTTCTCGCTGCCCTTGTGCGTGAAATACTCCCTGATCTTCGCCCGGGCCACCTCAACGGCGTCGATGTCCTCAATCGTCGTCGGGACCTGCACTTCCTTAGCAAATTCATCGTGCGTCGCGTTCTCCACCAGCTCTTTAAGCACCCGGCGTAGCGTCTTCCCGCTCCTTGTCTTTGGGATCATGCCCTTGCCCTGTATCATGCCCCCCAAGCTCGCAATCGCGCCAATCTGCTCGCGGACCTTCTGCTGGACCTCCTTGAAGAGCTTATCGTCAGGCACGGCTGGATGAGGGTGATGGTGCGTGGATAGCGTCACAAACGCAAAGGGAAGGTGCCCTTTCAGTGCATCTGGAATACCGACCACTGCGCACTCTGCGATATCAGGGTGCGAAGTCACTGCTTGCTCAATGGCACCTAGAAAACTGTTAACAACCGAGTCTCGAGTCATGTTTGGCCTTCATGTGAATGCTTGCCTGTGCTGAACCGGTGAGCCGCAACGTTGATGATATCGTCTGACCGTGCCATGATGGAAATGTAACCGTCCTCGTCGATCATGCCCGCGTCACCTGTATCGAGCCATCTACCATTGAACCTTTTAAGATAGCCGCGGTAAAAGCGATCCTCGTCCTCCCAAAGCGTTGTAAAAGCCGTTGGGGCCAGAGGGATCGCCATTACAACATTGCCCATGGTCCCGCGCTTAACCTCTTCCCCCTCGTCGTCGACTACGCGCACGTCGAACCCTGGCATTGCCTTTCCAGCCGAGCCCGGCTTGATGGGCAGTGGAGCATGGCGGTGATTGCTGGTAAAATCCTTTCCCGCGGCCGCGCTCAGAGCTATTCCGGAAATGGGGCTGCCAGATTCCGAGGACCACCAATTGTCCACTACGACGGCTCCACCAGCACAATGTCTTTTGAGTAGTTCTCCGTACATCTGAACTATGCTTGGCTCGCTACGCTCGCCGGCCAGGAACAGCGCTCGCAGTGTTCGAAGACCGCCCCGGCTACCGTATATCTGCTCGAAATAGTCGTTGTCGCCATCTTCCCTTCGGATTGCACGCAAAGCTGTCGGCGCAGTGGACATGGTAGTCACTTTGTACTCTTCGATGATCCGCCAGAAGGTACTGGCATCTGGCGTGCCGACTGGTTTGCCTTCGAATAGGACAGTCGTCGCACCAGCGAGGAGCGGAGCATAAAGAACTACATTCTTAATTTAGCAGTGCCCTTGAACCTGTTTGAAATCAAGAAATGGATGTTACTTACTGTAAGAATGGCCTACTACCCAGCCAATATCAGACGCACAGAACATTACGTCGCCAGGCCCGTGAACACCGAAGAGATACTTGATCGAAAAGTTCAATCCAACGGCGTGCCCACCAACTTCTCTTACAACACCTTTGGGTAGTCCAGTGGTTCCTGTTGCTCTCATTAGTCTTGAAACTTCAAACCTCATAGTAGTTACGCACCACTAGTATAGATGATATAAAGACCGTCGGAGCTTTTCACGGGCACGGCGGCCGCCTTCAGTCCCCTATTCCTTGCACTCTTTACCAGTCTGTTCCAATTCCTCTCCCCGGTTTCTCTGCTGATAGGGTCCCATCGAAGCTGCTCGCGCTGCCAGATGATAATTTTTTGGGGCTTATAGCTACTTTTCTCAACGGCTTCTCGGATGAGTCCCTTGTACGGCATCGGGGGCTTGCTTCCATCAATGCCACACGAGGCCGTCATGATTGCTTTTGGCCTGGAGGCTTCCATCCGCTGGGCTAGAGATGGCGGGGAGAAGCCGCCAAACACTACCGCGTGTATAGCTCCAAGTCTAGCAATGGCGAGCATGGCAAACAATGCTGCCGGGATCATGGGCACTGCAAAGGCTGTCAGCAGATTCTTTTTGACATATTGTATAGCGTATCGAATGAATCTTACTGTAAATGAGAACCACGTCACACTTCTTCACGCCCTCCTCTCGCAGCACCCCGGCGAGCGTTTCCACCTCATGGAGAAGCTCATTGTACGTATACTGCTCCTTCAAGCCAGTCACGGGACTATCCCAACAGATAGCAACTTTGTCGCCATTGCCGTTGAGGACGTGTCTGTCAACACAATTGTATGTTGTTGAAATCTTCCCACCGGGGAACCAGCTCCAATGGTCATGTGTAACGCCGCTCTTGAGTTTCTTCGTCGTTCGCTGGAATGCCTTAGTGGGTTTCCGATGCCATGCTAGCTGGCTGGCCTGCCGGCTCCAAAACTCCTCAGGGTTCTCTAATGAGTCTTGGTAGACCTGATCCTGTATATACTGTGCCATAATTCATCAATCGAAGTCAAATTGTCGTAAGTAGCTTTGTTCGAGATCCGGACACGCGGGATTGATGAAAGTGAGATGGAGCAAGACCGATGACGGGGTTCAAAGAGAAGAAGCAGCAGTGCGTTATGAAGTGACGTCGGCAAACACTCGGACTAGCGGCAGTCACGCTCCGAGGCGCGATGGTCTGGATCGGGGCTACGGTTGAGGCTGATGATGTTCCAATGAAGCTTAGGAAGCCCCGCAGGCCCGCACGTCGGCCCCAGGTTTCGGTTAGCCGCCCACCTGGATTGCCACACGGTGGGAACGTGATCTGACTGGAACAGCGCGCCGCGAGATGGACTGGGTGGGGTGCTGATATCGCCTTAGCCAGAACATCAGGCCATGGTATGCGGAAGGTTGCCTCTGAAGACGAAGCTCTAATACGAATGCGTTCTGATTGTGGTTACCGAGGTTAATATAGCGATTAAAGATGTGTTGGCCACATTGAAATGCAGTAGTATACAGCTATATCATGAAGCAAAGGACCTCATCGTATATAAGACTAGACTTCCTTGCCAGGCAATGCTCCAGACCCAAGCGAAGCGTGAGGATGACTCCATAGCGGCCGTTCCATGGTCGTGATCAAGCAGTGTAGGCGCCAGCCCTCTGAGCTCGCTACGTACAGTACAACTCCCCAGTCAAAGGGATACCGGCATGGCTTCGCTCATCCCACCATTCACACAGCAGACTTAGCCCTTGCAGCCATCCTGAGCCTGTGCTTCTCCATAGCCTCTTCGATCTTTGTCTTCCGCCATGTGCATTCGTCCGCGAACTCGCATATCCGACACTTGAAAGCCTCCTCAATGTCAACGCCCTTAGCTTCTCGTTCCCCTTTCCACCATTCCATCTCTTCGCCCACGTACTTTTGCAGCACGACGTCGTCATATGCGAAGAGTTCGCTCCCGATAATCTCTCCAGTCTTGGACCATCGAAATTCGGCATGCAGGACGTCGCTGATCGAAGCTGACCCAGACATTGCGAGACCGAATTCGGTGACCATGAGGCTCCAGAGGGCTGTGACGTTGTTATGGACCTTCAATTCATGGTAGAATTCCCGTGATACGTCTGAAAGATCGTCGGTCGATGGTATATTCTCCTTCCAAGAGTCAAGGTCTTCAATCTCCTCGATGAAAGCAGGCGTGAACGGTTTCAAAGGCATTACGCTGTATCGAGCGAAAATAACGTCCGCAGGAACAGTGTTAGCTGCTAGGGCGTCAAGCAGCATCCGATAGAGCATCAGCTGGTAGAAGGTAGGACGAAGAGACACGCCTTTGGGTACGTATTTGCTGCCGCGCGTTTTGACGTCGGTAAGGTACACCTTTCGCTGTGGAGTCGGGTTCCCGAGCCACGGGCCGGACTCTTGATTGGGGGTGTTGGGTTTATGTAGAAAATCCGCAATAGATGTCTGGTTGGACGGAAGGGTAGCCTTTGCGCGGTTCTCTGCCTCTGCTTTGGATTTCTCCAGCTTCTCCTCAAACTCCTGGTCCGGGCAAGAGTACGAAATCTCATCGATTATACCATTGACAATCTGCCCGTCTATCACACCCCATATCTCCAGTTCGCGGGTCAGACCAGTAGCTCTTAGAGTGCGAAGCCCTTGTATAACATTCCAGATTTTGAGACCCCACACATCTTCTTTAGTTTGTGGCCGTACTTGGACAATCTCATGAACCTGCTCTTCCAGCACCTTGTGTACCGCAGACCCTTGTTTCATTGCAGGAGTGGTCCTTTTGCGCCCAAACTTTGTCAGGTTGTACCAGTACTGCAATTCACACCATGCTGGGGAGACCAAATCGGTCACCGACAGAGGCTTCTTGGGTTTCGTCCGGAATCTTTGGAGAGGGGAACGGGTATCTTCACCGGCGGGTTTCGACTCAGGCTCAACTGATGCAGAACGCTGTAGTCCTGGCGACTCTTCTCGCGCCACTAAATGCTGTCAGCAAGTCAGTTCATAGCCATAGATACAGATCATGAGGAAGGCGTGTCTTACTACCGAAAGACGTCCGCGAGTGCTCTGCGTATTCGACCTCGACAGAAGGGCTGCGTAGTCTACGCCGACGCAAGTCTTCATCCAAGACGTCTTCCCCATATTCTCCATGTGGGGTCTTCTGTTTCCGGCCCTTTGGCATGACAAGATCGCGCGTGGGCGAAGTGATGGCTTCATCTTCTATGCTCTCAACAAGGAGGCGCTTCGGCGCGTTGGCCTCGAGCTCGGAGAGCAGTTCGCTGAGGGTGCTTTCGTCTTCCGTGTCAAAGTCGGATCCATAGTCGCTCTGCGAGCCTTTGATCAACACGGTTGCTGCGGAGAGCGCCATGCCATGCTGGTCGTTGATGCTGAGGAGTGGGCGTCATTGAAGAACGCGCCTACAAATCAGGCCAAGCCGTCCCTTGCACGTCAACACATGACTTCGAGTCTGCAGATTCCCAAATTCGCCGTTTCCCATCAGTGACTTAGACCAATTTACATTTAGACTACTTCGAGACTGACTCCACGGCCTCCTCAAACGAAGGGATGTAATCCGCCCGTGGCGCTGCCCCTCCCCATTTCACCTTCCCCTCTCCATCCACAGCGAAGCTCCCAGAAGTCTGCCATCTCGACCCACTCTCCGTAGGCCTGTTCCAGATATTCTCCTCCCTTCCCAAGCGAACGGCCGTCCACATACTAGCAGGATGCATCATATGCCAGTAGCCGGAAACTCCAAGGCCCCAGCGCCCGAACAGCTCTCTATCTGAATCCACAATGACACTGACCTGATCAGCGCCTCCTACAGCCCGCAGCCATTTGTCCGTAGACTCCCGGTCACTGTGCGATACTGCGATGAACCGCATATCTGGATGATCTTCTGCGGTCTTGCGCAAAGAGATGAAGGTCTTTTCCGCGACTGTAGAACGTCAGCGCAACCATCGCATTATCATCATCCCAGTAGCACTCACAAGGACAGCCGCAATGCCTCAGGAATGTCACCACGGTCGGTTTACCACCGAAACTTAGGATTGGCAGCCTCTCCGTAGACGGAGCCTGCTGTCCAAGAGCTGGCACTGGACCAGTTTCCACCTTGGTAGGCGCCCACAGCGAATTGAGTTCTTGTTGGATAGTCATTTCGTGCTATTATGCAGGATAGATGCATTTGAAAGCTACGGTTCTCTCACTTTACATACGGAAGGCCCTCCGGGTGAGCGTCGCGTCATAGCGGGGTGCTAGATCGGTCCGAGGAAGTTGAAGCTTTGAGGTACTATTTCTCCATCATGCAAAGGTATGCGCCGCCTGCCTACTGCTTGTCAACGATTTACCGGTCTGCTCGTTTGTCTAAGGCGGCATTCGAAGCCAGAGAATATCTTCAATAGTTCTCTAATCATCAGCGCATCCTTTTCTGTAGAGTGTGGGTGGAAAAGTCCACGCGATTTCCTCTATGTCATATATTACAACTTCTCGAAAAGAAAAAACTTCTTCTGTCACGTCTTGAGATCGTTTCAAAGTCTCTGTGCACTTTGTCCATAGCGATAGCGTTGATTCAAAAATGTACCCATTCCAGTTGCATCTTCATCACCAGCTGCCATCATCATAGCAGAAAGCAGTCCACGACAATGAAACACAGCTAAACAAGTTACTTTAGAAACGCAAGGGCTAGTAGGAGACGTGTAGCCAGCTTCGCAGCCTGGAGGCGATTGCTGAGACGAGGATGCAGCGTCGAAGGCTGGGTAGGAATCTCTTATATGTAATCACCTTATAGCCTAGACACACGTACCGTCATCAAACCTCACCATGAATGCTCTAAATTCTCCGTTACCTGAATATGAGCCAACTATTCACCGTCATAAATTGGACTTTCATCCCGCCGCTTCATGACCTCTGTACACCTCCGACTTCACAGCTTCCTCTACTACACGACCCATAAGCATTTGAAAGGATCCAACTCGTGCCCAAGAACAGCTCCCAATCCCTGTGGATTTTCCAGATCGCGACAGCATGTTCCACAAGGTTCTCATCGAAATTTGCGCAGGACTTCCGCCTTCTGCCTCTCAGCCTCTAATCACCGGGTCAAACGCAACAAGAGTGATGAAGTGGTGACTCATAATAGAGAAGCGCAAGTAAGACATTCGATCCTTCGCAATCTAGGCTACATAGAGGGGTTGGGTGGCAAAGATTGATGACTCTGAGATGTTGCGTGGAGTTGGTACGAGACGTATCACGAGATATACTCATGATAGTCATGACATTCTTCAATGTATGGATAACAAGGGGAGGTAGGCATTAGAACGTCGAACGTGATGCGTATGAAAATAGCGATGGCAAGGTCACGACGTGGAATCCCGGGATATATTGCGACCGAGAGGCTGGGTCGCCATATTCTCAAACAAGGCTCACATTAGACGGTAGTCAAATTCAAGAGCAGTCACAATCGCAAAGAGAACAGAGTATAGTTAATGACTTTCGTCATATGATTCCAGTGTAGACTGATTATGGGTAATGTACATCGCATAACCATTGGTATCACCCTTGAGTGAACCGTGAAAGACCCATAACCCCAGAGCCGTCGTTGATAAGCCTCAATCCCAAACGCCAAAACAATCCCCAACCATTGCCATCACCGTAGATATCCTGCCATGTTGAGAGAAGTTGTCGACAGGAACAAAGGCGGATGGTCACCGAGAAACCATCTATCCGCGCTCGCCACGGAGGCGGCGGGCAAGCTGGATGTCCTTGCTCTGGATGGTGACACGCTTGGCGTGGATGGCGCAAAGGTTGGTGTCCTCGAAGAGAGAGACGAGGTAGGCCTCAACGGACTCCTGAAGAGCGCCGATGGCCGAAGACTGGAAGCGCAGATCGCTCTTGAAGTCCTGGGCGATTTCGCGGACCAGACGCTGGAAGGGGAGCTTGCGGATCAGGAGCTCGGTGGACTTCTGATAACGACGGATCTCACGGAGAGCGACGGTTCCTATGTGGTTGTTAGAAGGATGTTCAAGTGAGCATGTGTTGATAAGGAAACATACCGGGCTTGTAGCGGTGAGGCTTCTTGACACCTCCAGTTGACGGTGCGGACTTGCGAGCGGCCTTGGAGGCGAGCTGCTTGCGGGGGGCCTTGCCACCAGTGGACTTGCCTAGGTAGAGTTAGCGATGATGCTTTGATGAAGTCGTGAAGTGGGTGAGGCTAGGCCAAGTGCGGACGCGTCGTGGTGGTGAGCCGCCCAGCCAGTGGCGCGAGCGGCGACGACGATGCGACCGACCGTGCAGAGCGAGGCGATGAGGGCAGTGAGGATGTGAAGATGAACTTACGGGCTGTTTGCTTGGTGCGAGCCATCTCGAATGATGATGAGACTTGTAGAGATGGGTTGTGGTGTTGAGTTGATGGAGAAGTTGTTGTGGAGTGGTGGTTGGTGGATGATGATGAAAGAAAGAGGAGCGAGGTGGGCGGGCGGAGTACTTATGGGCACGGCGGGGGCGGCAGCTGCCTACTGGATCACAGCTTGTTGTGATTTTTAGCGCGTTTCCAGGCGGGCCGTGGCAGCGCTGGAAAGCGCGCGCAGGAACATCAAAACTCGGGCAGGCGAGTTTGCTGGCGCACGGGCAACTTTGCAACTTCGATACGCGAGGTGCCAGCCGGCCACTGGTGATCCGAAGTTGATCCGCCGTGGCCCTCGCCTCTTCAAGTACCGCCCTCCCCTCCTCTCTTCCAACACCATCAGCTCAACAACAACCACCGCTCTCCACAACTCCATCACCGTCCAGCAACTTCAAGTCTCTAAGACTCCTCACTCCACACTACCTCTATCATCATGACTGGACGTGAGTATTCCCTTTCCCGGCGCGACTTCTTTGTCGCGTCTCCCCTCACCATCCACAACAATACTGACGCGTCTCACAGGCGGAAAAGGTGGCAAGGGTCTCGGAAAGGGCGGAGCCAAGCGTCACCGCAAGATTCTTCGCGACAACATCCAGGGCATAACCAAGCCTGCCATCCGTCGTCTCGCGCGTCGTGGCGGTGTCAAGCGTATCTCAGCCAGTATGTCTTCTCCACTTCAGCTTCTTCATCTTCGCAGCCTCTAACAGCCTCTCCAGTGATCTACGAAGAGACCCGCGGTGTTCTCAAGACCTTCCTCGAGGGTGTGATCCGCGATGCTGTCACCTACACTGAGCACGCCAAGCGCAAGACTGTCACCTCCCTCGACGTTGTCTACGCTCTGAAGCGACAGGGCCGCACCCTGTACGGCTTCGGCGGTTGATTGCTTTCTCTACTTCATGTTTTCAATGTTATGACTTGCCTGCCTTCGGGTCCAAGGCGGAGCTGGATGGGTTGGGTCAATGGGGATTTGCTAGCCTGCTGTATCATAGGCTTTGGAGTTTTCGGGACGGGATCATGGAACAATGATACCAAATAATCCATCATCCGCTTGCCACATCAACCTCTGTTCTTCTGCTTGTGACTTATGCCTTGCTTGACCATGACTGCATCAGGGAACGCGTCCTGCAAATCACAACATCGCGTCGCGTCTGCCTTATGAAACCGTGCTTCGAGGTCCGTGTGAGTATTAGGTGTTCGGTCTCAGGCAATCGGCGCATAGAGACCTTTTTACGATTCTGTATAGTGTCCTAAAGCAGTCAAGAACCTTCTAGGTACCACCACGCCCTCGCCCTGCCCAACGCTTCCCGTCGCCGTTCACCGCCAAGACATGAGGTTGAGATCACGTGTTCGTGGCTTACGGCCCGACGCAACCTTGATACGGCTTCCCGATGGCCATCACCAGCACGTCAACCGAGACCCTGATGATGAGACAGTCGCTACCAGTCTCGCATGTTTTCAGGGTCTTCGTGATGTCCGAACGACGGGCAGCTTCAACTAGCTGCATCCGGCACATGCGAACCAACGACCGCTAGAAACGTAATGGCAGTCGAAACACCAGCATCAACGTTACATGAGCTAGCAGTCGCTGCTGGACAAAGGCAGTCGCTACCTTTAGGTCAAGTATGCTTCAGCATGGCGGGCAGGAATTCTCTCTCGCAAAGTCAACAGTCTTCCCGGTCTTCCCATCGTTTTGGATTGGAGTACTCGTCATTGTCACAGCTTCGGGAAGTGTGAGTTCATCACCAGAACATCCAAGCTGGCCTTGGAATTCTAGCGACGAGCTTCACATCCACCTCGCAGCGTTCCAGACTGATGTCCGAGGGGTGCAATAGATCTTCCTACCCCTCCTCCGCCCCGCTGCGCCGGATCCGGATTACGTCGGGTATTTTTAACCCAGCATGGTCAACATCATAAAGGAACGGCGGTCTCGCGCGATCGACATCGACCTTAGATCTGTCATTCCACTCCCCAGTCCCAGAATCATCAACGTCAGCATGGTGCTCCCACGGGCTCCAAAGGCTCTTTTCTTCGATGTCTTCGGCACCTGCGTTGATTGGCGCACCACTGTCACTGATGCCCTCGAACTCGGGTCACACCGCGCGTTGGATTCGGCTGAAAAGTCACTCTCAAGCGCTGTGCGCCTCAAGGCATCCAACATGACAGTCGAAGATTGGGGCAACCTCGCTCAAGAATGGCGCAATACCTACAAGCGTTTCACGAAGACGCTGGCCGCTGATCCGTCACTGCACTGGAAGACTATTGACGACCATCACCTAGACTCCATACGGGAGCTCCTAGCAGAGTGGAAGCTCGAGGGCTTGTGGGCAGACGAGGAGGTTCGAGCCCTGAGCCTGATCTGGCACAGACTCAACCCGTGGCTGGACTCCTCGCCCGGCATCACGGAGCTCAACAGACTCTTCCAGACGGCGACGCTTAGCAACGGCAACTTCAGCCTCTTGAACGATCTTACCGCCCATGCTCAGATGAAGTTCACGCATATCTTCAGCGCGGAGCTCTTCGGTGCCTACAAGCCGTCTCCGACGGTCTATCTTGGTGCGGCTTCCGCCCTCCATCTACAGCCATCCGACTGCGCTATGGTAGCTGCCCATCTAAATGATCTCAAGGCTGCTAAGTCGCATGGAATGCAGGTCATTTATGTTGAGAGGCCCCGGGAAGAGGACTGGAGCAAGGAGGAGGTTGAGCAGGCGAGGAGGGATGGTTGGGTCGATCTTTGGATTACCAATGAGGAGGACGGCTTCCTTACTATGGCGCAGAAGCTTGGAGTAAAGCTAGATGAGGAGATGCTGAAGGGCTTCCGTGCGCACTCGGATCCAAATTAGGGCGGCGTGTTGTCGGGACTCATTCGTTCCTGTTGATCATTCTTGTAGCTCCGCTGGGACAGCGTTGAGTATAGACTGTATAGACTCGTTTACTACTTGATATTCTTGATGATTCTTCGTGCGCGCCGACGGTGTGTGGCTTTAGTCATATTGAGAATGGTACACCTTCTGCATAGGGTTTCCGTGGTGGTGATATATGTGCATGACCAGCACTCGATATATAACATACCTATATTAAATATATGAATACTTTCGCTCCATCTGCTTCTTTATACCTTGGCCTTGCTTGGTATTCTGGTATCCTCGACGTTGGCGTTGGCTTTAATCCCTTCTCTCTTCCCCGGGTCCCGCAAAAGCAGCCTCACTTGAGATCAAAACACCCTCTAAACACACTATGCGACGTTACATGCAGGAATAACGCTTCTCTATGGCTTCTAGTATACTACTGATACCAAACATACACTTTAGGTATCAATCATTCTTCTTCATCTTGATAACATACCCAAACTGTGTGTTGTTCACATGAATCAATACCTGATATAGAGTAAAGACATTGACAGTCTTGGAATTACGCCAAACCCTGATACAAGATACTCAGGACAGCAAATAGCTAGGCCAATGTGTTCGCTAAACAGCTGGGTGTTGTGGTGGCCTGATATAGAGCACTGAAGGGGTAAAAACGAGGCTTGGCATCTGCCTTGAGAGGCTTCGTTTGAAAACCGTACGCGCGGAGAATTTTTTTCCTGGGAAATTATAGAGCAGTATGACGAAACAGAGCTTTCGAAATACTACCATGTAGACGGCACTAGCTAGAAAGGGCCGTGGCGGCCGTGGTTTTCAAACACCTTGGGTTGTGGAGCATCAAGTGGCTTGGCGAGGATTTAAGAGGAGTTATATGAAAACGTCGCGTCCACGAAGTGTTTCCGAGCAATAAAAGATAGCTAATGAATACCAGCAGAGCACTTAGAGTGATCTAGTATATATTTACTACTCACAAGTACGTTGTGGCGGGTATCGTTTTCAAAGGGAACGGAGAGTTGGCGGCTGAGTAGACGCTTGGACCAACTGCGCGACATTGAGTAGGTAAGAGGGAACGGTCGAGCTCGACGACCCAACAAGCACGAAGGGCATATTACACGAACGACGGACATAAAGATCGTATGCTCAGAAGTCTATAAACAGCCACCAACCACAGAAATCGTGGACCACCGAAAAGCGACCACTTAGCAAACCCCACCCATATAATGATACAGTGTTCCCACATGATACGCAGTCCTCACAAGAACACACACGCACACGGCGCAGTCCTCCTCCACCAGTACCCACTCCACAACCCCCCCGCTCTCCTCCGGACCCGTCGAATCCCCAACTCTATCTTCCCACACGGCGGCTCTGGCTCTAGCACCAACACCCCCTTCGCGCAATCCACCTCATCGACTTCCTCGACCTCGACCGACTCCCTCCGCTTCTCGTACATATTCCACTGCACCCGCAGCAGGATCTTCCGCTCTAGCAGCGCTGGGCCGACGCCTCGTTTTTGCGCTCGATCCCACAGCGCTACGGTGTCGTGGAGCTCCGCCTTCGCGCACGGCGGGCAGTTGCACAGGAGCGGCGGGAGGTCATGGCGGCCGATGGAGTCGTAGAAGGCGGCCGCCGGGCCGTCGGTGGTGTAGTAGGTGCCGCAGGTGATGCAGGTGCGGTAGGGCTGGGTGGTTGTGAGGGTGGTAGCGGAAGAGCTGTCACTACTGCTATTAGCGGAGGGAAGATAGGCATGAGATAGAATCTGGAACTCACTGGAATGGTCGCAGATACATAGGAGACTGAGGTGGCGAACAATGGGTTATGTGTTGAGATTGCAGGTGGTACCCTACTGCCAGCGTAGGGGGGCGAGCATCGAAGATGCTGGATGCAAGGTAAATGGAAGAGTATCGCGAGGCGGAATTGTGATGTTGATATGGAGAGAGAAGCAGACCATGGGGTTCTATATGGACTTGCTCTTTGAAGTGCCTGGATGTTAGCGGGCCATCGAGACCGAGGGGCGATATGTATATAGGCCCAGCGCCTCGGGTTTATCACAACATCTAGTCAGTGTGGCGGCCCACCTGTTCATGACATGATTAATGTATAGCTGTGGCTCTTCGGATGCTCACAACGGCACAGCGGATAGAAGAAAAGGGGAGAAGACCCCGTGGGCTTGGCCAGGCAAGCATTGCGCCATGTATTCATGAAAGACGGGAATAAGTTTGCTCTTTGTTCGCAGCGGAAATTCTCCGTAGGGCTAAGCGCGTTGCGTGATAAAGGCGCCACTTTGGCAAGAGACACAAGTAGAGATGAAAGGAAAGAGGGGGTGTTCGGGTTTAAGGTACCCTAAAGTTCTTTGTGAGGCGGAATATGTACGTCCCAGGGCCACCTGGCGTCGTCAAGCATTCTAGAAATGAGCAATGGAAGGCCACCACGACGCAGATCGAAGCCTATATGAGATTTTTGTGAAAGAATGACGAGTCATCATACGCTATGATTTACCTTGGGTACCTCCCGCGTTTCACACCCGACATATGTGCTCATAACCCCGCTGCGAATCGCTTCAAAAGCTAACTGCGAGTGGCACTGAGGCCTCGGAAGTACAGAAGGCCGTCAATTCTGGCCCGATGGCAAGGCGTAGGGACCATAGCCCGGCCGTGGGAAACGAGGAGAACCATCGGTGTTCCAGGTGAACTTCTGTGCTCGAATTGTCCTCGCAGACCATCCATTCGTAGGGTCTCGCATCCCATGGTAGACAATCCAGTCTTCACTGCCATCAGAGCTTGTCGTGAAGCTTGCATGGCCTACCCCATAGGCACCTTCGAGAGCGTTTTGATAGAAAACACAGCCATCACTGTGCTTCTTCCAGTCTGAGATTTGCGAGTATTAGCTAGGGCCTTATTTCCGTGGCGAAGTTGAAGGCGTAGTCACCTTGCACATTCATTGGGTCGTCACCAACCAGCTCGAGTTGGCCTAGGCAGTAATTTCTATTGTCGGAGCGAGCTGCAGAGTAGATAACAAAGGTTTGGCCTGTTTT
This sequence comes from Lophium mytilinum, assembly GCA_010093605.1. Taxonomy (NCBI): domain Eukaryota; kingdom Fungi; phylum Ascomycota; class Dothideomycetes; order Mytilinidiales; family Mytilinidiaceae; genus Lophium; species Lophium mytilinum. The sequence goes on along the minus strand of MU004189.1, from coordinate 1,888,529 downwards.
GGGATTAGTGAGCTGCTCTGGCCCCTCATTTGAAGCTAAGCGATCATTGAAGGGTCTTCCATAGGGCGTTTTCTCCCAGGGGTTAGATGGTACGCTGATGATTTGCCTCTCCGAAAAATTGGAGCTCACTGTCCATGGATCGGTCATCTTTCAATGAGTTAGCACAGATTTGGAGAGCCTCGGAGGTAGCTCTACGCACCTTTGTGATACACAAATTGGCTTTTTGTCGGTTAGCAAGACGGCAAAACTAACAAAATAGAGACTGGAGGTTTTTACGTACATGGCCAGGCATCATATTGACGATACCAACAGCTGTAGATGTGATACAGACCAGTAGAGTGCTGGAAATAGGTACCATCGATTGCGAATTGATCGTACGTGTTCAGCTGGCTCTTGAGAGTGAAGTCCGCAGCCCAGAGGTCGGACCCGGGGCCCTCTAACACATACATTCTATGGAACACAGCAGGACAATTCATGTCGCAGTACATGTCGACTTCAGGCGGTGGCGAGTCTCCATTGGGATCTGCCGTGAAAATGACATACCAACTGCCATCAATCTGGTGGATTTCTGGGGCCCATAAGTCGGTGGAATAGTTCATGCCTACGGGAGGTTTGAAGAGAAGCTTTGCATCGGCATTTTTCCAGTCCGTGAGTCCCCGACTTCGAAGAAGCGTGATGTTATCATTGGTAGTGTAGGTCATATAATAGTAATCATCGTGTCGAATTACCCATCTGGGAAGGCGTTAGTAGATCACGAAGATGTTGGTCTGTGAATTGCAATCGAATGAACTGTAGTTGAGTTAACGACATATGGGAATGTACTTACGGGTCGGCGCCGGTGTCCAGTATAGGATTCGTGAAGGATCCAGTGGTATTGGCAGCATTTACCTGACTACTGGCGAGGCCGAGAACCAAAGCGACGAGAATATAAAGCGATGTCGCGACCATCTTGCAAATTGAAAATGTGAAGTGACAGAGGGCGTGAGGGTAATGGAGTATACTACATCAACTTTAGGGATCTACATAAGACTTGAAATCACGGCTGTCCTGCTGTTCCTGGAGATCTTTCCCCCGGTTACGTGATGTTACATCTTCTCCGCACGTTAGTCTTTGGACGGAGGAGGATGCACCGGAATTCCTCGATCGGCACAATACGAAGCACATGAGTCGCGGAAAGCAAGTAGCGCGGCCATTGCTGCTTGACTGAGCCGTTTTTATGCAGCAACAATGGCAGGTTCGTGATGTTTTGATGCGCCCTGAGGCTGAGGCTGAGAAAGAGGTTCCAGGCTAGAATATTTGACACTAGCCTGATGTGGAGCATTTCCAGGGAACTTCTTCACCAAGACGGCTTTAACGGACGTCGTTCAGAACACCCAGGTCGCGTCTTCACTTCAACATTCGTGACGCAGGATCGCACCTCATCCTGTCAACTGCCCACGTACGACTCGCAAATCATCTAATCGCGTCTACACATCTTGGCCAACGCAGTACGGACCGCACCACCTCCGCCTACGCCACAAATCTGGCCCACCAACCTCCCTCCACTCCCACACCATGAACAACCAGCAGTTCCGTCGCCTGGTGCTCGACACCCCAGCGAGAACTCAGAACGGCGCCGGTAGCCCTCCTAGCAAAGCTGGAGCAACGCCCGGCGCGGCGCTGGGCTCGCGGGCCCGCTCCAGCATTCCCATGACCCCGTAAGCCCTCCAACCCTGAGATTGCTATAAAAGTATTGACAGAGTAATGACAGGCGCTCCGTCCGCGGCTCCGTAAACAACGAATTCGCGCGCCAGCTCGCCGAGCGGAACGGAGGCGGCAAAGCCCAGAAGAAGTTCCGGTCCTCGGCCGCGCCCAAGGGCTACAAGCTCGCGGCGGGCTATCGAGACCGCGCGAAAGACCGTGTAGAGGATGAAGAAGATGATAAGGCGGAGCGCATCAAGGCGCTGGATGAGCAGCTGAAGGAGGGGGAGATTGACCGAGCTACATACGAGCAGATGGTGGGGGAAATCACGGGTGGAGATATCAGCGCAACACACTTGGTCAAGGGACTGGATTGGAAGCTGCTGGAGAGGGTTAAGAGGGGCGAAGATGTGCTTAGCGGAGCGCCGTCGGCGGAGGCTGAGCCCGAGCCTGATGTGGACGATGAGTTTGAGCAGCTGGAAGAGAAGGAGGTGGCGCCGCTGCTGAAGGAGAAGGCGGAGAGGCTGCCGGATGAGATGGCGCCACCACCGCTGCCGGTTGCTGGTGTCAAGAGGTCCCGCGACGCTATTTTGGCAGAGCTTAAGGCTCAGAGAAAGGCTGCTGCAGAGGCCGCGGCGGCCGAATACGAGAAGAAGTACCCATCCTTGGACACAGGGTTCCAAAGAGTGTCGGAGAACATGGACAAAACTAGGGTTGAGGTTGATAAGAAGGGTAGGGAGGTCCTCATAATCACAGACGAGCACGGCAAGGAGAAGCGCATGGTTCGCAAGGCAAAAGTGGAAGATAATGAAGATGAACCTGTGCCGATTAAACCTACGCGAACGCTGGATCACGGTATCAAGGTTCCAGAGAAACCGGCTGCGCCACCTGAGCCCGAAGAAGACTCGGATGAGGACATCTTCGCGGGCGTAGGCGCCGATTACAATCCCCTAGCTGGACTGGACGAGGACGACGATTCCTCGTCAGAGGAAGAAGGAGAAGCACAGCCATCGAAGAAAGCGAAAGCTTCTTCACCATCTACAGAGCCGGAAGGAGTACCGGAAACTCAGCCAGAGCTATCGGCTTCTATACCACCGAATCCTTCAGCTCCATCACTAGACTCTGTGGCAATGCCTCCACCTCCACCACCTCCTGCTCCCCGCCGCGACTACTTCGCCAGCACGTCTACTGCAAAGGTACTAAAACCTGCATCCGAAAAACCTGCAATCGACCCCGCGATCCTTGCAGCCCTTAACAAAGTCCGAACTATGGATCCCGAATCCGCACTCATCAACACAGAGGAAGATGTGCGCCTTAAGAAGCGAGCTGCCATGCTCGGCGGCGCTGATCGAGATTTGGACGATATGGACATGGGCTTTGGGTCATCCCGGTTCGATGATGCAGAAGAGTTGGAGGGTGGCGAGCGTATCAAGTTATCCGAATGGAAGGGTGCTGCAGCTGGCGATGATGAGGATGGAGATGGGAAGAAGGATGACAAGAAGAGGAAGCGCGGCCCCAAGAAGAGGAAGGGGGACAAGAATAGCGCGACTGATGTGCTTAATGTTATGAAGATACAGAAGGAGAAGAAGATCAAGGCGCTGGGTTGATCGTGGGGTCTTGAATGATTGGATGTATATCACGGACGCCACGGCACGACTTGGAACGAGAATGCAGGTGGGTTGCTCTGGAAATGGGCCTTTGTTGCATTTGAATCCCAACCGCCGAGGGGAACAAGGGCTTATATCAGAGCACCTTATTTGAAGCTACAATACTTCATTTGCTACCAACTTTCCCCAGTGAAACTATTATCACATTAAGGTAGAAAGTACACAGTAGTAGCAGTCGCTGCATTCCAAGTTGGTTATCTAGACCGATAAAGTGCTCAATGCCATTGTACATGTATGCTAAGGCTGCCCTCAAACCAATTCTGAAGTGACATTGGAGAACTCGCCCTTCTCCAACTTTGTCTTCCAGAATATCGGGTTCGTGTCGCTGAAGCCGTGCTTGACCCATCCATCCTCCTTCACATGATACAGGTTGATGAAGCCTCCCGAGTAGGCGTCCCTGTGGGTGGCGGCGAGGATGCTTCGTCGGCCTAGCTCTAGCGCCGCCTCATCGCTCAGGTCGTAGCTGTATTCCGCGTCTAGCACGCCGTAGGCGAATGTCTGACCGGACCCAACGCAGAAGAGGTTTCCAGCGAGGCGGGTGCCGTCGCTGTCGATGTAGTAGAGGGCTGGGCCTTCTTGGGGGGTCACACCAGCACACATGGTGCCCTAGATTCGTCAGTATTGATAGATCTCGAATGAAGTAGAAGAGACCGTACCATGCTCAGGCCCATCCCCTTGTACGAGTAGACCAGGTTGGCGAGGATCTTGGAGGCCGCGGCCACAGAAATGCGGCGTTTGTGTCGGAGTTCGTGTAGACGGCACTGCATGCCGAGATACGCCAGCCAGTATTGACAGTCCTAGATGCTATGATCAGCCCTGATATTCCGATCGTATATGTCCCAGTATAAAAGGTAGTCTTACAGCTGCGCCACCAGCCATGGTCCCGAGCAAGCAGTTGTTGATCTCAATAACCTTCTTCACCGTCTGACTGGCTATCCAGTTTCCAGCCGTAGCCCTTGAGTCTGTCGCAACGATGATGCCGCCCTTGAACCTGAATGCTAGGGTTGTCGTGCCGTGAGCGATCTTGATGGGGCAGTTTGGGTTGGAGAAGTCGTCCGTCATTGATCGAAGCCAGGCTGATGACTATTGGGGCCACTTCAATTAGCAGAGTCCTGGAATAGGATTATGGAGAACTGGAAGACACGCACCTGAGCTACTGGAGGTAGCGCAAACTTCAGCGACAGCGACGGCGCAACCTGTGATAGCTCCTGTTGTTCATCCTGCGAGTAGCCCTCGTTCTCGAACGCCGGGCGGCTGTACTGCGTGACGAGTGTGTCCATCTTTGGTATCTGAAGCTCGAGGATGGAAGTGGAAAGAGGATTTGGCGTCTAAGTGAGAGGAGGTTGATGTGGTGGGTTGGGGGCTGCTGGGGAGAGCTTCAAGAGGTGTCGCGCGTTAGGCACGCATCGCTGCGTCAAGTGCCAAGAGTACGCCGAACTTCACGTGAGCTGCTCGAGGCAGGAGTTGAGAATGGGACTGCATTCAAGCAGGAGTTCAACAGTGATTTAGAAGAGAAGTTCTTTCACGGCATTCACAGTTGAGAGGGTGACGAAGATGTTGTAGGACTTTGATCAGCCTCCTCGAGGTCTTCAGAACAGCTATCTAACTCCTCATGAGCCAGCAACTCTCCCGATTCCTAATACCCGCGTCCCATAATCTATCATGCATTCAAGACTGTGATGATCCTCATGCAGAAGCTTAGCAGCGCTCCCTTGTGATGATTATGATGATGATGGACCCGTGCAGATAGACTTCTTTACATGAAGCTGACGAGAAGCTTCACCACTTGACGACAGTGGCCATCACCACCTTTGCAGCATCATCAGCGCTGGCAGATGAAGCTCTCCGCTGACGCTCAGCACCTGAGATGCTGGCAAAAGACGCTGGAATAAGGGTGTCGTTCGCTCCATCACCACCATGAAGTGAGGCCAGAGGCCAGCTCTTCTTCAACCTCCCGCACAAGGCGAGAAAATCAATGAAAAGTCAATCAAGAAGACTGCGGACCAGCAAAAATTACGCCGGTGATGCCCCCGAAGGAGAATCATAACAGCCCGTCGCCGCGGTGTGCAATGCAGGACAGTCTGCCAGGTGGACCGGATTCATGAGCTCGGCCACCCCAACAAGGTAAGTATGAAGAAGAGAAAAAGGCAGAAACGACGGGGGACGGAGGATGTATAGAGAAGATTTTTCAGAACCGCGCTAGTGAAAAGTGGAGCACACGTGCCGTACGTGCTGATAAGATTAAGCTCGAGGATCTGTCTGGGCCACGCCACGGCTGTCGCGCCTGACAGGTGATCGTTGCCCGTTGGCAGGGGCGAGGCTGGCCTGAGCTCCTTTTTCCTCTACGGCAAAACGGTCTCGACTCTCAGTCTGTGACGAAGGAAGGATTTCACAGAGTCTAGATGCACTTCTCTGCCTTCTACACCTGCACTGCTGTCGTGCCAAGAGTTGCCGTCTTCAATCTTCTAAGGGTGGCAGGCTGCGTTTCAAGAGAGAATTCGAGAGAGATTTCAATATCTGGTACCGTGAGTTTATTGGTTTGGGATCGTTTTTCCTTGATTCCTAGAAAACCTCCGAATACCTCAGTCCCCATCGTTCCCGCCTTTTTATCTTCTTCATACTTGCCTTGTTGGGGTGGCCGAGCTCATGAATCCGGTCCACCTGGCCGTGGACTCCAGGGATGGCTTGTCTGACATTGCTTAGAGTACTGGGGCCAAACCTCGTCGAAACTCTACATATACGAAATAGGAAATGGCCGAGGTCACAAATCATAATTCTGTTCGAGGATGTCGCACCGAGTCAGGGCCTCATATGGAATCGGGCAACTTTAATTACCTGTCTAGCCAAAAAGTCGACAGCTTGCGTTCAGCCCGTTCCAATTCGCAGATCAGTCCAAAGTCTCACGATTTTCGCCCCAGTAAACACAGCCAAAAACTCTCTCTCCTCCACTACAAGCAAAAACCACGCCGTGTTTCCGTACCCCTACGTTATAGTGCAGCCAGAACCTACTCAAGTTACCACAGCCGGCGCCATGGTCCTCAATGCTATTGCTGTGCCCGTCGTCGGCGTTGCAGTGGCCGCATTCCACATAACCTCGTAGACATCTGTCACATTCGTTTCGACAGCATAGAAACTCATCTCCACGGTGCCGTCGTCGGCAAGGTGCATCGCCCAGCCGCCGTAGAGCCCGAAGCCGCTGCTTACCTGACCATCGGAGAGGGAAGAGTTCGTAGAAGTGAAGCCGATGGGCTGGAAAGCGTCAGAGGAGGTGTTGATGTACATCATTGGAGTGGTGGTCCAGTTGGTAGAGGTCGAAGCGGGAGCGGCGACAAAGGTAGTGTCGTCGTCCGTGGAGGTCACTGGGGGTATTAGATAGATCCAGAAGGGCAGGAGCTTGAAATGTAGGAAGGGCTTACGGGTTATGTTCACGCCTTCGGACACCCATGAAGGGGTGGAAGTACCAATGTATGCTTTGCCTGATCGGACTCGAAGTAAGTGCTGGTCCTTTCTCCGCGGTGGCAGCATCAGAACGTACCGTCACCGTAGAAGAGTGGAAGCCCTGGAGTGATATTCTTTCCATATGCATAGAGACTAAAAGTGTGGCTAGAATCATCAACCCGGCGTTCAAGTGTCGATGCCGACGCCACCAAGCCAGCGCAAGCCAAGAAGGACGTGATGTGACAGAGAAGCATTGTAAGAGGTGCTAGTTGCAATGTGAAAGTGAAAAAAAATAGAGAGTGTAAGAAGTGGAGATATTTCTGTACTCAAAGGGCATCGATAATTGATATATCCTCAATTCTAACCAAGACTCCTTCTTACAGCGGCTACGATACTCTCCTAATACCCCTGTATGTCTCTGTTCGGAAGCGCTGACGACTACCACACAGTGCCCGGATTCACTTCCCGGCCCTCGTCCAGCTGAGATGTCTTCAAGTTCATCGACTTCACTGCGGAACTACGATCATGGGTCAGGGTACAACGTCACCTATCACGCGCCCCCAGGCATACTATTTCGGCCAATGATCAAGATTAGATGGGGAGATTGGAGATGTTTCATTGAATCTCTGTTCCTGCATGAATGGAAATGCTCCACAAAGCTGCAGCCGTGGACGCGTGGCGTGGCGGAGCTTGGCAAGAGAAGCATTGAAACAACGAGTCGTCGTACCACCTGTTGGTGTTTATGCGACTAGGGCGACGCAATTCGACGGTAAGGGTGTTCGATTTGGGGTTGATGGCCGCTGAATCCTGGAGGTGGATCTCGCGTCTCGGCTTCGGGAGAGGCCCGTTCACATTCACTAGCGACAGCCTCATCAACCACACGCGTCCTCCAAGCCTTTTGCATCCCTACCCGCCAAGTCTTGGCCTTGCTTCTTCTTGTGTTTCCTCTCGAGATAGCAACTAAGGGCAATACCAACCCCGATATAGACCGGGTATCTCTCGGCTCGTACCGTACGCCTCCACGCTACTCTCCCGGAGCCTTTGACGCCTCTCCCATGGCTCCCGTGGTCCCTGAGGGCACTATTCTCCGTCAAACAATAGTCTGAGCGCCTTCACTTACATTTACGTCCATATCGACGTGACTTCGCCGGCAGGAAGGGCTTCAATAGGCAATAAGGACCAAGGTCACATTGTCCTCGCTTGCGGTCACCAATCTCTGAGAAAGAACCTCCTCATAAGCCCCACCGAGGGGAGGCAAGCCCATTGGGACCCAGGACAGCGTCACCGGTTCAGCTCAGGGGGTTTGTCGTCACGCCGTCGTAGCCCTGGTCAACTGCGAATCAGAATACCTATTTTCAAAGGGCCGACTCTCTGGAAAGTGTCTAGCGTTACTCAGCATATCTCTCTTCTTCAAGTCATTTCTATTACTACATGTGGGGCTATTTTGACAGAACAGCTCCCTTCTTCTTCGTCATCTTCTGGCCTCGAACTCATCGTCTGTTGAGCTTCCGTTGCTGATGTAGAGCACGAAACTTCTAAATTATAGATGTATACGGTTCTCAATCAGCTTAGATCTACACACGATTCATGAGACCTAGTCTCTAGAAGTCGCGATAATTGCGCCCTGACTCTTTCATGCATGGAGCCCGGTCTGCACAGCGCTTACGAACTCCCTACAACAACGTGCATGGACCAGAGGGACAAGCTTAACTACGAACCCGCAGCTACTTCCTCGGGGAGGAGAGTTCCGATTTGGACAAACCGCTATTGATTCTTCATGCAGCCACGCACTACCATGTAAACGCGTGTATATATCATGACCCTTTCCGGAAAGTCGCTTGCGCCACGTCCACGCCAAGGGCTGACGTGAAACATTGTTGCGGGCAGATCATGCATCTTTCACAGTTTCAATCAGCTAGGATAACGTTTTTGGAAATTGATATGCAAGAGCAGAAGCTCGTGAGAACATGGTGTCTAAATCTATCGACTAGGCTGAAGTGTTTATAGACACCCGTGTGGAACTTCAATTTCAATATCGAACAAACATACAGCCTCGACTCCATTCCATTGCCCTCATTTCGATTCTCGCTTGTTTCGTTTTGACATCGACTTGATTTGCTTACGTTTCCCAATATATCTCTTCCCTTCACGAAACTGTCCGCGCTCACGATGATCACCCTCCCGTTAATCAGCCTTTTCATTGCCGTCGCATTTGCTATCCCTGCACCTCAAGCAGCAACAACAGTCTCTACAGCTTCAGCAGCTGTCGCTACGTGCGATGGAAATACAGCCAGCGACCGAAGTGTTTGGTGCGATTATGATACGAGCACCAACTACTACACTGACGGACCAACTACCGGAGTAACGGTCGAGGTATGAATATCTGAGTCGTCGGAGTCTATAGAGTGTGATGTCTAAACTGTGTAGTACTGGCTGGAAGTTACGAACACTACATTGGCGCCTGATGGCTTCGAGAGGATTGTTCTGGCTGTCAATGGGACTGTTCCGGGTCCGACTATTGAAGCCAATTGGGTATGCTACCTTCTTAATTCATATATTTTGAGCCGTGCTGATATGGGAGTAGGGAGACACCGTAGTTATTCACGTAACTAACAGTCTTGCGAACAATGGCACCGGGATTCACTGGCACGGTGTTCGTCAGAACTATACGAACATGAACGATGGTGTACCTAGCATCACTCAATGCCCTATCGCTGTAAGTCTTTCTAGGGCTGGTATGGGGCTATGTTAATATCTGGCCAATAGCCCGGCGAATCAATGACCTACACATGGAAAGCAACTCAGTACGGAACCTCTTGGTATCATTCTCACTTCTCGCTTCAGGCATGGGAGGGAGTTTACGGTACGACCATTCAATGCTTCAACCCTTCGCAGTTATCCAAGCTAACTGAACAGGGCCTATCGTTATTCACGGACCCGCTACGGGAGATTACGATGAAGACTTCGGCGCTGTAGTCCTAAGCGACTGGAGTCACGATACCGTCGATGCCTTGTACACCTACGCTCAGGTCTCCGGCCCACCATTGATGACCACGGGCCTCATCAACGGACTGAACGCATATAATGGCAGCGGCACTCGTTTCGAGGGAACTTTTGCATCTGGGACCAGCTATCTCCTTCGCGTCGTCAATGGCGCAATCGACACTCATTTCAAATTTTCGATTGACAGTCACACTATGACTGTCATAGCAGCAGATTTTGTTCCTATTGTCCCTTATACTACGGACGTATTGGACATCACCATGGGTGAGCCTTCTGCAGCGCGTCCTGATTTATCATTGAACCATCTCTAAAACCTTGCAGGCCAGCGTTACGATGTCATTGTCACCGCCGACCAAGATACTGCCGATTACTGGATGCGAGCCATTCCGCAATCCGAGTGCAGTAATAACGACGATAGCGATAACATAAGAGCTATCATCCGCTACGATTCCAGCTCCACCGACGACCCCAGCTCCACTGCCTACGATTACGCTGACGACTGTATTGACGAGGACGCCTCCGACCTCGTACCATACCTCTCACAGACCGTCGTCAGTCCTACTGGAGACGATCTTACCGTTGCAGTTGGAAAGAACGCGAACAATCTTTTCCGTTGGCAGATTGGCAGCGATAGCTTCGAGGTCGAGTGGGCCGACCCGACCATTCTACAAGTGTATAACGGAGAGACAAGTTGGAGTGACGAGGAATGCGTGTACAACCTGAGCACTAGCGAGCAATGGGTCTACTGGGTCATTGAGACCACTATTCCTGTTCCACATCCAATTCACCTGCACGGTAAGTAGTATTCCAGCCAAGCAGACGAAGAAGATGCTGATATAGCCTTCCTGATATAGGCCACGACTTTTTCATACTCGCTAGTGGCGAATCTGAAACCTATAGCGACTCTGTCACGCTGAATACGGACAATCCGCCTCGCAGAGACGTGGCGACTCTTCCGACAAGCGGGTACTTGGTTATTGCCTTTTTGACGGACAACCCAGGAGTTTGGTAAGTTCTTCCTGTTGAAGTAAATCAACTTGCACTACTAATATGCACAGGCTTATGCACTGCCACATCGGCTGGCATACTTCTGAGGGTCTTGCGTTGCAGTTCGTAGAGCGCTCGACCGAGATCTCCGCTTTGGTCGACTACGATACTCTTAATTCGACTTGTGCAACTTGGGAGGCGTACACTGCGGTATCGGGAGTGGAAGAGGAAGATTCAGGCGTGTGATTGGAGTAATTAACGTATCTATATAAAGTGAGGGAGCAGAGGCATGCAGTTAAAATTTGAATGAGTTGATCCTTCTTCTTTTGAATACGATTGAACCCTACCACTGCGAGTGATGCAATTCTCTCATGCATCATGTTCAGTCTTCACGTGAATGTGGAGAGTGGCTTCGCGATCGTCGGGCCACTTAATCCAACCCATGTGACTTTTTCCCGCTTCGCGTTTTTTGACGCGTCGGACGCCACCATGACCCGCAGACTTCAACCAACCTCCTTTCTCGCTGCTTGAGAAACGTACCATCCGGCTACCCCAACCTACGCTATAGAAACTGCGCGCATCATTGATTGTTTTGTCGCTCTAATTCACAAGCATATTCACCACCCTTCCCGACTCCACCATGGCACGCGGCCCCAAAGTCGAGCTCAGCGAATACGAGCAAAAGCGTCAAGAAAACATAGCCAAAACCCAAGCCCTCCTCCGCACCCTCGAACTCGAAGCCGCCCAAGCTGGCATTGCGCCCTCCTCGAAAGCCGCATCCAAAGCCAAGGCCAAGTCGAAGAAACCCGCGCCCAAGAAGATCAAGGAAGAAGACACCGGCCCGCGTCGCACATCGTCGCGTCTGCGTGGTATAGTCGCCGATAGCGAAGTCGCGAAGCGCAAGGCGGAGGACGAACATGACGCGTTCAGGGAAGCGGAACGCGCGAAGCGGCAGCGTGTTAGTGGAGACCTGAATCTCAGCGATATTTTGGTTGCAGGGCGGAGCTGGGACCAAGGGGGTAACTTCTTACGGAACGTGAGGGAGACGAAACCGTATGAGCGGACGTTCGACCCGGATGATGTTAAGGAGACGAGCGATAAGGAGTTGAAAGCACTGAGGGAGAAAATGAGTGGGCTGGAGCTTTGGGAAGATTATGAGCCCAATGAGATCAAGATAACGCCAGAGCGAATATACTCCATGGGGTTTCATCCCACGGCGGACAAGCCGCTGGTGTTTGCTGGAGACAAAATGGGGAATTTGGGGATCTGTGACTGCTCGCAGAAGGCTTCCGAGGTGAAGCAAGAGGACGACGAGGAAGAGGACGAAAAGGAAGGACCGGCGATCACGACTTTCAAGCTTCACACACGGACAATCTGTACGTTTCAGTTTAGTCCAACGGACGCAAACGCGCTATATTCGGCCTCATACGATTCTTCTATTCGAAAACTGGATTTGGCAAAGGGGGTAGCTGTGGAAGTGTATGCACCGGTAGACAAGGGCGACGACGACCCCCTGTCTGGTGTCGAGATCGCATCAAAGGATCCCAATATGCTGTATTTCTCAACGCTAGGGGGTACATTCGGGATGTACGATATGCGAACATCGCCACAAAAGTCTGCAGGACTGGAGATCTTCCAGCTGTCGGAAAAGAAGATTGGAGGTTTTTCTCTTCATCCACAGCAAGCCCACCTCGTGGCGACGGCGTCTCTAGATCGCACGATGAAGATCTGGGACTTGCGGAAGATCAGTGGGAAGGGCGAATTGCGGCTACCAGCATTAGTTGGTGAACACGAGAGCAGACTTTCTGTCTCGCACGCGGCGTGGAATTCTGTAGGTCAGGTAGCTACGGCTTCGTACGATGACACTGTCAAGATACACGACTTTAGCGGCTGCGGTGACTGGAAAACCGGGACGACTCTCACCGACGACGAGATGGAACCGGCTACGATAATACCGCATAACAACCAGACTGGGAGATGGGTTACTATGTAAGCTTTTCTTTCTTGAGAGCGCAGAATTATACCACAGAAGTTCGATAAAAACAGGACATATTTGCTAACTTTACTGCAAACAGTCTACGTGCCCAATGGCAAGAACAACCCCAGGATGGAATACAACGCTTCTGCATTGGTAACATGAACCGTTTCGTTGACATCTACACGAGCAAGGGCGAACAGCTCGCACAACTAGGAGGCGAGGGCATCACGGCGGTGCCGGCTGTAGCCAAATTCCATCCATCGCAAGATTGGATTGCGGCAGGGACAGCTAGCGGGAAGCTGTGCCTGTGGATGTAGTTGCGACGAATACGGTCTTTAGAGATGAACCTTTGTACTCAGCGTAAAGCATTTGGTACAATGCTAGTTGTGGCGGTGGCAGCTGCAATTGTACAAGAGTCGCACATTAGTTTGACCACAAGTTTCTTGCCGACATACAAGCAACGCGAGACTCCAGTATACAAGGGGCTCTTTGGCGACGAGGTGCAGTGCTGGGGTTCCCAAGGTTGGATGCGATCAACCAGGCGGGCGTGAGGCAATCAGGCCTTCAATTGTAGCTGCCCCTTGCTAAATGCTCCCTCGGGACGTCGGAGCATCGAGAGGGTTCAGAAGGTGACCCAAAGGACAATTTCCATTACCAAATCGATTATGCATATCCTATCGCTTGCTGTCCATTATCTATGTTCTACAGACGTCACGTTTCAGCTGTCCTCGTACCCACAGATCACTGCAGAAACGAGGGAGGCAACATGACTCCGGTATAGTGAAAGTGGACACGAGCAAAAGAAGGAGTCTATTAATAGTAACCGTTTTAAGCTTAAAGAGCCACAACCGCCACTTGGCGCTCGTCACAACCGCGACGTCCGGCACTTTCGGGCTGTGACTGGACAACGCATTCGAGATGGTTCAACCCTTGTTGCAGGATCGCCACGATTCAGCCTGGAAATATCCAATACCGAGGCTGCATATAGCTTAATATGGCTCTACCGTGCTATCGATTTGGAAGAAATACGAGAACTCCCGGATCCGATGGATGGCTGTTCTATTCGTCTCTACGACGACTGTACTTTTTCTCCAGGCCTCATGACCACTTTTCCAGGGGCCGTGGGCGGCCCGAATGGTCTCCTCTATTTTGGACATACGGCAGCAAGATGCCGGGACTTCGTGACCTGGAACCTTAAGTTTAGACTATGCGATTATTGCGCGGAGCAACGTTGTTTGTGGACTGGTCGTCGCACTGCATCACATTCAAGAAGCTATCGCGGTAGGTACGCTCAATTCCATTCCGAAAGCAGCGTCGGCAAGTAACTTGCAATACCCTCGCAGTCCCCGATCGACAACCGTTGAGCTGTAAGTGGGCTTGTGCGCTAAAAGAGGGATGTGATGCAGGTGGCCCCTGTGCCTACGCACTGATGCTCATGGTTCCTCACGATGCAACATTGTGAATCTTCGCCGGCTTCACTCCGAACTGTCGTCACATCTGGCACATGAGGACAGCTGTGGCAAGGCGAGATCCACTATAGTTGCGCACTCCATAATACACTTGTAAGTTGCTCCTTGGTATGCTCACTAGTCCTCGAAATCTGGACGAGATCGCGAATGAGGTGATAATTCATCAGGACATCAATCTCTGAACACTCTTCGTCAAGAGTGCCTCACAAATAATCAACACTTACACGAGATGTGGATACTTCATCTAGAATATCCTGTAGGCTTTCCGGTCACCCCAAGCCGCGTAGTCAAACATTGGGAAGGAACTGCGTTGTACATACTACTCACTCTTTGATATTGAAGTAACTAAACAGTGGCGAATGCTCGTACACAGGCACTACACGAACTAGGGCGGCGCACGGCGACCTACACACAGACTTGCCCCTCCCTAAGCCTCACCTCGGCTCCCGAGAGAAGCAGGCGGTCGAGTGCGACTAATGATTGACGTCGTTGGGGGTGGTCCGACCCGTTCCCCAAAATTTGGCCGTCGCGATGATCGCCTTGCGACCTCCATGCCAACCATGACAGCGGCAGGCGCCGGGCAATTGGGATAAATATAAAAAGAGACAGGGTCTATAGGAAGGCGAGAGATCAACGCAGTCTCGATTCATGCTCGCTACTTCCCGGTCCTGACAAGTACATAAAGGCTTCCCCTTCTCACTCCCAGGTTCCTCATCAACCAGTCAACCCATTCTTCATCAGTCAATTCGCACCATTCTTCTTCGATCAACCCACATTCGTCAATCAATCTCGAATCCACCATCACTATGAAGGCCGCTCTCGCCATCTCCGCTTTCGTGGCCACCGCGGCGCTTGCCCAGGTTCAGCCCTTTACCGTGATGGCTCTGAGGTCCGGTTCCCCAATCCACTTCGCCAACCTGGCCGCATCCGGTCAGAAATTCTACTTCAATGGACCGCCAACTTCATCGTACTGCCCCCTCAATCCTTCAGAATGCCCGACGGGAGACGAGACGGTCTTCTCCAGCGACTACTCCGCAACTACTCTCGGTCTATACGTCGAAGTTCCGGGAGGGCAACAGGGTAAGCTGGCACCGCCAATCCGCCAACCACGTAGCTACGCTAATGCGCCTGAGTAGTGTACATTGGTCCTGATGGTGCCATGTCTTTCACACAGGCCCATTCTGCCTACATCCCCGAGAACTCGACTCAGATTGGCTGGAGCCGCGTCGAGGACAGTCCGAACTACGGAACCTTGAGCTTCGAGGGTGGCTTGGTCGCATGCCCTGTCGCGGGGAAGGGATACCAGGTCTTTGGCCTTTTGCCGAACATTGACTACGACCCCCAGTGCTTGGGGTTCACCGCGGCCACCCTTAACGCCACCGAAGTGGGCGCTTGGCAGTACACATGAATGGGGCGAAGGATGCTTTTAGGAGTGGGGGAATGCTGCAGAGAGGTAGAGCAAACGATTTGAATCAAGGGGTAGTGGGTTTTTGCGATCATGAAGGGGTGATGGTAGGAGCTTGGACTCGAAAGGTCCCTAACCGCCAGTGTCAAGTAGCCACGCTTTGCTCAATTTTATTCCTAATGCTCTCAATGGTCTCCTCTATGCCGCTCTTAGCAATGGCTATGTTTGATACAACGATTGTCTTTTCGCGCGATTTCATCCCTTTTGCGATCTCGACGTCGGATTTGGGCACGTGGAGGACCTAAGACGCGTCAGAGTGGCTTACCTTTTCACACCCAGGCTCTTCGGCCAATCTCTTGAGGAAGCTCTCGGAATGTCTAAGATAGCGTCCAAGAATTATCATTACTAATGGCCCTTGGATGGCCCCAGAGTGACAAAACTCCTTTGTGTATAATAGTAGACATAGACTTACCTCAGCGATCAGCTCTCTTACAGCACGATTGGACTGGCCCTCTCGCGCCTGCGCTGCTACGCACAGCTCAATACCAGATGCGGTTACAGCCGAGACTCCTTCACGCTTCGACGCCACTCCGGGCTTCACGTGGCAAATGAGATGGAGGGTGTAGGTGCGCGAGGGAGGTTTGGATGCTATGAGGCGAATGGCGGGGAGCATTGTAAGAATGATTGAACAGGGGTTCCCGGTTATCAGGCCTTGTGATGACTGAGGAGCACCCGCGAATGAAAGTTCAGATGAAAGGCGGTGGAGGAGTACAGCAGTGATGGGAGCCGACGGGAAGCGTTCGTGAGCCGTGGAGGTGGTTTAAGTGAGACTCGGCTCTGATCTACTTTCTAATTGAAATATAACGATACGAGAATAGCGCTATATTGCTAGCAGATCTTATAGAGGAGGCGGCTACTTATAGAGGATGTGATAGCTTATACAGCTCGCATAGCAGTGTTGATGTTCTCTCCTGACTGACGGGGCGATTGCGGGATAGCGTGGGCCGAAGTCGCGCCTGCCAAGTGGGGGTTTCGAGTCGCGGAGAGGGCTAGATAAACACCTCTTCCCCTAAGTGCAGGAGCAACCGCAGTCTGCCCTCACTGTCCCCTAAGTGCAGGAGCAGGCGTGTAGAGAAAATTCGAAAGGCCTCGATTTACGTAAAGATGGCACACTCGGAAGGGCTTAAATACGGCCCTCTTCGCCCTCAAATTCTTCATCCTTTCACCTCCGCCCGAATCTCCAGTCCAAATCCGGGATTTTATCGCTTCGACGATATCTTTAGCCTACCAACTACCTCACACTGGCCTCCGCACTCCGTGTCCTACGGCCAACTCCCTTCTCTCTGACATCCTTACCTACACCTTCACCACTCTTATCACGACACCACATATTCAGGACAATGACTTCAGCACCCACCGTGCAGCCGAAATTCCTGCCCAGCCGCCATGACTTGGGTCTTGTCGCGGTTGGCTTCTCTGGAGGCCAGGTCAGTCGCCCTCACTCACTCGAGTCAATTGAGACCAGTTGGAGGCATTTGTCAGATCTCCGTAGCGAGGGACCGCGAATGCTGACATGAAGCCAGACCAAAGCAGGTGTCGATGCCGCTCCCATGGCTCTCATCGAGGCAGGCTTGATCCAGCAACTGGAAGAGGATCTCGACTTCAAAGTGACTTACGATGGTCAAGTCCACTCCTACACTGATATCATGCCCAAAGAGGACCCCGATTACCGCGGCATGAAGAAGCCGAGAACTGTCAGCGCCGTCACCCGCGCCTTAAGCGAACAGGTCTACGAACACGCCAAGAGCGGCAAGTTCGTGCTAACGCTGGGCGGAGACCATTCAATTGCCATTGGAACGGTCGCCGGCACCGCGAAGGCCGCGCGGGAACGACTGGGGAAGGAAATAGCTGTCATCTGGGTGGATGCACATGCTGATATCAACACTCCTGAGACGTCTGAGAGCGGCAACATTCACGGCATGCCGGTTGCGTTCCTGACCGGACTGGCGACGGAGAAGAACGAAGACATGTTCGGCTGGATACAGGACAACCAGCGCATCAATGTCAAAAAGCTAGTCTACATTGGCCTCCGGGATATCGACCGCGGAGAGAAGAAGATCTTGAAGGAACATGGCATCAAAGCATTCTCGATGCATGATATCGACAAGTAAGTTGCTTGAAACTCAAAGTCCACTTACGCCTTGTTATTAACGAGTCAAAAGGCACGGCATTGGCAGAGTCATGGACATGGCCCTTGGTTGGATCGGAAGCGATACCCCCATCCATCTGTCCTTCGACGTCGACGCCATAGACCCCATGTGGGCTCCGAGCACCGGAACGCCAGTCCGAGGCGGCCTGACTCTTCGTGAAGGCGACTTCATCGCTGAGTGCGTTGCCGAGACGGGCTCTCTTATTGCTCTAGATTTGGTCGAAGTCAACCCCAGTCTAGACGTCAAGGGAGCTAGCGACACGGTCCGAGCAGGTTGCTCGATCGTTCGCTGCGCCTTGGGTGATACCCTGCTATGAGTGTGTTTCCTCGGCGGTTAGCATGTGATGGGGCTCGAACAGCGTAGAATACCCGACCTAGATTCTGGATCACTTGGTTTGACGAATTTCCTAACTCTCACGAGGATGAATGGATGAGGGGGCGGGAAATTGCGGGATATCACGTGGGGATCTCTAGGAACGACTTCACATAGTTGCAAATTGGCTAGTATGAAAATTGGCTAGTACGCAGTAATCTTCTGACCTCCATTGACGTCCTATTTTGAACGGTCTCGCATTCCCTGTACTTTAAAAAAGTCGCATTGGGCTCGAATTCAGCTTAGTGAACAGGTCTGAACCTCTCATTTCCTTCAAGACCACCTCATCAATCTGCGCGTGCGGCGAAGTACGTGGTCGGCGGGGTAATGGATTGCATTTATATGAAATGTGCGCCCTCGTCGCCGAAGTTGTGGTCACAGAAGTCATGATAGAGCCTTGGAAGTAAGCATTCAGCCTCCGCCTCAGCCTCAACCATAAACCACATCTCAACACAGAATTTGTTCAAGGAACTCCTGCGTCCTTGAATGAACATTCGAATATGAAGGAGGAATGTGCATGAGTGTACGGGACTGCTCGTCTACTGCAACCACACTACCATCAGACTTCTCTCTCATCCACTCTCTCCTCCTTCACGGCTTAATCTACTCCCAGCTGGAATGCAGTCCGATATCTGTCAGTCCGGTATCGGTCAGATTTAGAAAGCAAAGGCTATAAAGCTGATGTTACGAAGCTTGGTGTCTGCTGGGGGATACGGAATATAGAGTCGTATCAGATTTATTGCTAGATATATCCGGGGGAGAGAGAGATCTGGGCTAATGTTGTTGGGTATAGTTTTATGTTTGAGAAGGATAATTGTCAGGGGTATTTTGCGGATGTTTATAATACGCAGGTGTGTTGGCATTCGAAGGCGTTGCAGTCTTATCAGATTTTCTGTTAGGAGAGGAGGTGGGAGAGACCGCAGTGGAAAGGGTTGAACGGGATGGAACGGCGAGTAATTGTAGGCTAGAATGATAATAAGTAACTTAAGAGTCATCTGTGGAAGAGCCTGGCATGTATATAAAGCGGTTTCTTCGTGAATGCACAGCAAATCGTCGCGGATGCGCGTATACCTGCTTGAATATCCTCGATGAATTTTCGAAGTTCTGAGGCCGTTGAATACAACAATCAGTGAGCTTGCCGGGACACTAGGTTGTGGCTGATGGAAGTACACACTTCGCTGTGCTGTTCATTGCTCCAGCTTTCGATGAACATGTTGGAGCACCGCATGCAGTGGCAGAACAGTGAATATGGATTCAGCTTGGGTTTCACAGGGATGAATGGAGTGACGGGAGATTGCGGGATGTCACGAGGTCAGCTCTGAGACCAAGCTCACTCAATCGCAGACCGGCCAGAGAACTACTCGGAATGAACAGGCTGACTCATGCGAATGACTTCTCAAGCTCTACTGTATCCGGACGATCTGTTGAATTAGCATTTCGTACGTATGGAATCCTGGAGTTCCTGGCGTAGCATGTGAAGTTCTCGGAACGGCGCAGCTCGAGAACCTCGAACCATCCTCCTTTGTCCCGATCTTAGCACCACCGTTAGAACGCCCTCCGCTTGAGCGCACAGCTCCCATACGATATGTCTGTACTTATGCCTCATAGGATGCAAACTAACACGCTCAATGGGGTATCCGCGGGCCCACTACCTCGTCATACTGACCAAGGCCGCGCTCATCCGCCGCTATTCTAATCAGCAAAATATATCAACAACAAAAATGCCCTGGAAACCTTCTAGTTCCAGGACAGAAGGAACACCAGCATGCAAGCCACCAGCCCTCGCATGCAGCTCGGCCAATTGCCGAGCGGATTGCTCGACGCCCTAGCTAGCAGAAGCTTGCCCTCGAGGGCGATCGCATCCCGCCTTTCACATGGGAGACCGACGCAGCGACGAGATATAACAGTCAATCAGCTTGACAAAAGTTCAGATCGTAAGAGGCTTTCTTCGATTCCGAGGTACCATGCGGCTGCTAAGACATCGTGCAGATAGGGAACGCGTCGTTATTCTGGGCTCTGGCTGGGCGGGATACACGGTTGCTCGCCAGCTCAACCCCAAGAAGTACCAAGCTGTCGTCGTTTCGCCGCGTTCATACTTCGCCTTTACCCCCCTTTTGGCCTCTACCTCCGTCGGGACACTCGAGTTTAGGACGGCACTCGAGCCGGTGAGGAGTCGGCGGTCAAACGTCAATTACTTCCAAGGATGGGCGGACGTGGTGGATTTCAAGAATAAGAAGGTCACAATCGAGGAAAGTGCGGATGACCCGAGTCAGGGCCTGGCGCTCTCTAGAGGGAATTGGGACGAGATCAAATCGGACGTGAAGAAAGTAGCGCTAGCGAAGAAGGGGAAGACATTTGACCTGACGTGGGATAAGTTGATTATCACAGTGGGGTGCTACAGTCAGACCTTCGGAACACCAGGAGTCAAAGAGCACGCGCTGTTCTTGAAGGATGTTGGAGATGCGAGGAAGATACGGAACCGCATACTGCTATGCTTCGAGACGGCGGCGCTCCCGACCACAACAGACGCGATGAGGAAGAATCTGTTGAACTTTGCGATCGTGGGTGGTGGGCCGACAGGCATTGAGTTCTCGGCGGAGCTACACGACATCATCAAGGAGGATCTGGCGAGGATATATCCTGAGCTGATGGAGTTCTACAAGATTACGGTGTATGATGTGGCGGACAAGGTGTTGCCCATGTTTGACGAAGATCTCGGAAAATACGCCATGAAGACGTTCGCGAGGGAGGGTATCAAAATCAAGACATCTCATCACGTTGAGTCACTCAGGAAAGGGCCACCGGGGGATGACAATGCCGCCAAAGACATCCAGGACGAGTACCCGTGCTGGACGCTTCGGGTCAAAGAAGAGGGCGATATAGGCGTTGGCATGGTTGTGTGGAGTAAGAATTGACTGTCTGTAACAATAGGCGAAATCACTGACGCATTGCATAGGTACTGGCCTAATGATGAACCCTTTTGCAGAAAAGGCATTGGGCAAGATTCCATCCACTCCAGAATCTGGAGTCAAGTACATCTCCCCAGGTTCCAAAATGTCACGAAGCTCTCTCCAATGGGCGGTGCACAAAGAGCCCAGAACCGGTTCTGTCATCACCGACGACCGGCTACACGTGCTGCTTGAGTCGGATGATGAGCACGGAAGCAAGCAGCGGGCAATAATGGAAGACGTTTTTGCCCTTGGCGACTGCGCGAAAATTGAAGACACGACGTGCCCGGCAACGGCCCAGGTAGCTTCACAAAAGGCCGAGTGGCTTGCTAAACGGCTCAACAAGGGCGACTTCGACAAGGGTGGCTTCACGTGGAAGAACATGGGCGTCATGGCATATATTGGTAACTGGAACGCGATCATGCAGGGCGGCGGCGGGGGGAGCGTCTCCGGGCGGGCGGCATGGGTGCTCTGGCGGGGTGCCTATCTCACGAAGAGCGTGAGCTGGAGGAACAAGGTGCTGATACCGATATACTGGTGAGTTCTCATGTGATGTTGCTAGCTTGAAACTGGTTCCGAGGTTGCTGACGCCGTGTTAGGTTCCTCAATTGGGCTTTTGGCCGGGATATCTCGCGTTTCTGAGGACCTGTTGCCACATATTTCTTCAATCACGACTTTAGAGGAACTTCGCTCAACGCTAGATGGGCATTAGGGCTACGGGCTGACTACGCTATATCATTTAGATTGGAGTCATGATATCATTGGCCGATATCAAGTGTAAATAAGAGAAAGGCCCTGACACGATGGTCCACGTGGACTTGAAAAGATAACGCGGCAATCGCTAGTCCGACACACATATGATCTTGAAGGTGCTCTGAACTGAATCTTATTAAGATCTGAAGCTCGTAGGATCGACCAGCTGACAGTTCTGGAGTGAAATCTGGTCCAAATGGCCTCTTTGGGTAATGGACCACGCTCCAGGCCACCAATCAGCGTTCCAGTCAGCAGACATTCAAGATGTGGGTGTCAGCAAGCCGGGCAACTCAGCACTGGATGCCCCGATGTTTGCACCTGAATCGCAATGCTCCGATGCTGCGTTTAGCTTCACCGGGCGATGCAGGTGCAAGAAGCGGTGAAGCAGTGGAGTACAATTAAGCTCCGTTCTTTTCGCCGCAACGGCTGGGAACCGTGGTTCGGGCCTTGATAGAACTAGGGTGCTGCCGGAACAGCGACGTGAAATAGTACCACGGCTACTGCGTGGACATGGTCTCAGATTGGGCCTCGGACTGTGGAATCGAGATTGATCGGCACGTGGAGCGTTCAGCAATGATGTCGATGCTCTTAACTCGAACATTAGGAGCAGTTGCGCATACGCTTTTGCTTGAACAGACATAAACACCAACATGTGAGGCAGGTTCGCAGCTGGCTTCACGCCCAAAATATCCTCGAATAGCGTTTCTGCCCATTGGCTGGCGGGTGGTGATCCTCCCGCGTCCCACATCGACGCCGCGCACCCTTCACCGCATGATAGGCCGCCCGGCTGCAGCGTCGCCCGGTTATGGATGGATCACAGGTTTTCGCTGTCCTGCATCCTGCCACTCTCGCGGCGCCAGATGTTCGTCCCCTATATCTCTCCGCCTCCCCAGCCCAGATGGCGGCCCTGATGCCGTCACCTCGTTGGGCTCTGGCGCGTGGCTTGCTTCCAGTTTGACAGCTGTCTCCTTAACAGCCCTCATCCCTGGTCAGCCCTCTCCTGAACGCCTGAGCCCAGCCTGTAGCACAAGGCCTACGTTGCATATCGTTCACGCTCCTTTCCAGCATGCAAGCAATCGTACTTTGCCTCCCCGCCGACTCCCTCTTGCCTGGGTGTAACCCATCCCATCCGGCTAGCTGCAGTGCTCTCCATGCTCCCCGTCGACGCCAATATCAGATTCACTGACAGCAAAGCACCCACGCCTGACGCCTTATCTTCGTAGCATGGTACGTTCGGGGCCTCTTTTTTTATGCAGCTGCTTTGACTCTGTGCGTGCGTTTGCTTTACTGATTTCGTGCGCCCCTCTGTGCAGACTGAGCGCAGAGCCTCCACAGAAGGCTTCCCCGGCCGCAACCGCTCTCATTTTTCAGCCGTAGAGGCCCCTCACACCCTCCCCAGCGGTCCTGACACTAGCACTGGGTCGAATTCTACCACCCCTATATCCCGGAGACGTTCGTTGAAGGGCAAATTCCGCTCAGAAGAGCCCGTACACTCAGCATCTCTAACTGGGCCTGATGTAGATCAAGCCGAGCCCCACAAGAACAAGCAGGGACGATACCCACCCCGCAAGACCTCTAGAGAGGCCTCTCCGCGCACATCGACGTCCCCGAGACCATCTACATCCGAGTTGGAGGCACGAGAAAAGGATATTGCTGGCTATCTCCCAAGGCTCAGCCGGATACTAGAAGGAAAGGAGAACGTCCAACAACGGCGTCAAAAGAATCCGTCGGCAAGCACCAAGGATATAGCAACACCACGCCGTAGTAGAGCTGTCGAAGATGCCGCTGTAGTGGCTCGTCGTGCTGCTCGGCAGAGGCAAAGCATACTCCAGCGCCGCGCTGATACATTTTCCAATCTCGCCAACCCCTCCATGCTCTCGCTTGTCTCAGGTCTCACAAACACCTCTAGTACGTCGAGTGGGAGCAACTCAACAGTGACTCAAAAATCCTACGACAGGTCTAGCGTAGCGAGACGCAGACAGACCAAGGAGCGTCGACGCATTGAAACGAAGACGGCCTCGGCCGCATCTAGAATTATGGACGCGTCTTCAGAAGAACCCAGCGTGTTTCAATACATGCAAGAGAATTTGACTCCAGCGCAATCAATTGCTAGCGATGACCGCCCTACGTCGTCATCCTCGTCGTCTTCTTCGTCAACTGCGTTGTCAGCCAACGACGATGAGGACGCAGTTTCTTCGAATGCTGATGAGCCTGAGATCGAGTCACCTGTGACGTCCCCACCCATGTCGTCGAAGAAGTTAGCGCACGACGAAGGTGCCCATCGAGAGCGACTTAGGAGTGATTCTGGCATCTCAGTGCGAGACAGTCGTCCAAATTCAGATGAGCACGCTCATACTGCTCATCAGCCGTCCGTGCACGACGTAGAGGAGGAAGAAGAGGAGGAAGAGGAAGAAGAAGAGGAAGAAGAAACCGAAGACGATGAAGAGAGCGATGGTGACGGCAGCGACGAAGAGGGTGAAGAAGCGTCTCAGGCGTACGCGCTGCAGAGAGTTCCGCCCCCGGTTGCCCCTGTAGCATCACCTTCACAACGCCACAGGGCAGGATCCCATGACCGCCATCACCGACGACTGAGGGACCAGGAAGAGGAACTTCGCCAACATGTTCTGCAAAGCCCACAGCCCCATCACAACTTTCAATTTTATGGCGACCCCTCTCCACATCCTCGACCAGCACTCCCACTAATCGACCCTCATGCCCATTATGATGCCGCCTCAGCTCCGATGTATCCACAAGCCCCTCAAGTGCCACCATGGTCGTCACCAGCCGCCCAGCCGTCATCGGTTGCCTATTATCCACACCCACAAGCCCCTCATCCGCCCTCACATGCCCACGCTGACAATGCCTATCCAATGAGTCCAGGGGGTTCCAACGGCATGCTTGTGCCGCCTCCCCTTTTCCACTTTCCGTATGGGCAGCCACCACACTACTTGCCACATCCAACTGGTCCCGATCTCACCAAAACTACTGTGGTAGGGTACGAACTGCTGGCTGACAAGCTAGCGGAAGGTGCTAAAGATGATGCGTCGGAAGAAACGAGCGTGGTGCCCATATATCGCAAGTTCGAGAAGCTCAATCACCGCGTTCTACTACATGTGCAGGACGAGATTTCGGAGCTCGAGGACGAGCTTCGGTATCTGGATGAATGCATTGCGCAGACGACGCCGCCAGGCGAAGATGGGCACGTAATGCCTGCATCGCGGCGGGTAGAGGCACGATACGGCGGAGAACTGCATTACCGACGAACGGACTGCCTGGGCAGGATTTACATGAAATTGGGCCAATACAGTGCGACAAGCAACCCTAGAGTATCTATTTCCTCCCAGCTAACAGGTTTCTAGATCAGGCGCTTTCCTCATACAGCACAATGATGAAGGACCTGGACCCCGCAAGCGCGGATGACATCCAGGCGTACCATTCGTGGATGGAGCGTCACGCGCCTGTCGATAAGGCCGAGTCGCGCTTTTTGGAGCACAGGAACGATCTCCTGGCGATAGGTCGCCGCAAGCGATCGTCGTCTGCGGGCGTCGCTGGTGCTACGGGCGTCGTAGGTGGCGCGGGTCCAGTAGAGTCCGCAGCGCTGGGCCTCCTGTTGATGCTGGTTCTCCTGATACTACCTCTCATGGCGTTTGCGGTGATTCCGGGCTTGCTGGGCAGGCTGTTCATCATTGTGCTTATTGGAATGGGCCAGGCGGCGGCTGTCACCCAGACAGACCTTGTAGGCCTTATGTCAGAGCGGGAGTGGGCGAAGTGTGGTTCAATGTGAGTAGTCATATTTTCCTGTTTATTGCGCCGAGCACTGGCCGGGAGCAGAAGTCTATTTGAACCCGAGAATGGAGAGCGGGTGTGCGTCTCGCTCGCCACCGTTGAGCCAGGCGAACGCAGCCCTCTCAGAAACATTGACTTCACAAAAATCGGATGGGTTGCAAGAGAGGCTACTACACTGCATTCACTCTAGACTGTCGTGGAGCGAGGGAACTAATGCGAGGTACAGTTACTTTGCTTTCCTGGCGGTTCTTGCGCTTCTTGCGCAATGACTCGTGCCAGCCGAATACCCAGCAGTGAGGGGCGAGGAGATCAAACCGCAGGCGATCAAACTCCTCCATCCAATGCATCCTTCATAGAAACCGGGCGTTTGCGATGGAGTTTATTCCGGCGTTTTCACAAGGTTCGAATTAAGGACTGGCTTCAAGGCTGGGACCCAGGGTTTTTGAGAGGATCTTTCCCTACCACAGCGAGGGGTAATTGTCATTCCCAGGGTTCACTTCGGCGCATGTGGAGTTTTGCAGGGCGTTTCTTTGGGCACAGACCCCATCTCCCACGACCGCGGAGAGAGGGGGGCTGGCCACGATGCGCTGAAGCACGAACGATGACGACGACGTCAGCTTTGATGGAACGGCATTTCCTCAACAATATTCACGAATTTCCTTGCACCGCGCCTTCCTTCAGTAAACGAACGCGACGAGACGATTATTGTATGTATGTACTAGCATATCTAGACCCTGTAGCAAACGACCTGGAATCGGCAATGCACTACGTACAATCTAACATGGATTATTGGCACACCCTGGCACGGGCCCTCGCGATCGCCTGCGGCGTGGCGGTAGCGCGAAATCGCGATATGCGCAGCTTCTCCACAGCTTTCTGCGCAACGGTCGCCGGTTGTGGATAGAAAGCGGAGCACCACCTAATTGCGCAAGATATCGAACTTACGGGGCGCGGCGCCTGCTAAACCGCGAAGGAGCACGCGCGCCGCTGACGAAGGGGGGCCCGAATGCAGACCCAGGGGCACTCTTTATCGAGAGGCTCGCTGCTCCTGTGCTGTGCTGCTTGCGGTGCGGAGATATGTAATCGGTGCAGGCACAGCCAAGGCGATCAGCGGGCGCACAGAGGGGCCCTACATCAGCGGCGGATGGGCGCGGCGCCGGTGGTGCTGAGTGGGTGGTGCAAGCAAGCTAGTCGGAGATTTTCTTGAGGTTGAACTACACTGCGCACGTTCATTGCGTGGCTGTATACGACGAGTTAGCTGGTCCTGGATGGGCGGGAGAGGCGGATAGGCCGGTTGCTTCTCTGCGTGCGGGCGGGTCTCTGGGCGATGCGGAGCATGGCGGGTAAGGGTACGGGGGATGGGGTTGTGGTGGTGGTGTCGTGGTGAAGCAAGCGATGGAGGGTTGATCACCTGCTTCTGTAGCGCGAGCCCGGGCTGAAACGCTTGGGTGGTGGAGTGGTCCCTGTGTGTCGGGAAGGGGGCGCGTAGACTGCGTGGGCGGGGCGACCGTAGAGGGGTATTTCGTCGAAGTACGGTCTGTACCATTTAAGAGTATTCAGCCCAAAGACTCTGCAACGTTCGCTATGCAATATTGATCAACTGTGCTAGTCCTGACGTCTGGACGTGATTTGGCCTCGCGGTCGTCTTTGGTAGCGCTAGGAGGCCGTTATAGGGAAGCTGCGATACTGGATAGCATGAGTCAGTATCAATGCTTGTTTTCAACGTTTGATTGCATATGACGGTCTGATATACCAGCACTGCAACGAGGGCATTGCCAGGACGGCTATACTGCACCGCGCTACGCTGTCGCATCTCGCACTTGTGCACGCCGGTTTACTGCGGCCCCAGCCAAGACGACATTTGGCCCTGACTTAGCCCGTTCGAGCGGTAATCTCAACTATCTTCTGAGCCAACGCGAAACAGCAGACGCCACAGCTCCGAAGGCTCCTTTCCCCCCAGACCGCAGACACTGTGCTTAGGGCCCTATCGCCCAGCCTGACTGCACAGGCTCGTCCAACGGCACCTGCTCCAGCGAACTCGAATCCCCCCTCATCGTGCACCCTATCGTGCCTTCGTCCTCAACTACCTACTGTCGCCGCTCTGTCTGCTGCCCGCTGCCTACACCTACACCCCTGTGACAGCTTGCGCCCGCCCGCCTGTCGCCTGCCGCCGTCATCCCCGACGCTTTCTCGCACGTTTCAGACGCAGCTCCTGCTCCGCGACGACAATCCACCTCGACGCCCCTCTTCCTTACCTCGCGTTCCAACGCTGGCCCTCAGTACTCACCACCGACAATCCAAAGCCTCACCACTTTCCGCTCCGGGAGGAATGCCGCTGTCTCGCCTGCTACCGTTATCGCAGTAGTGCTCAGCCAGCCAAATCACCCTCCACCACCAACCACCACTCACACGGCGCCCATCGCCCAAGCTTCACGTCTTACCTCGCCCGCCCGCCCTCCAAGTCCTCGAGCCCGCCCTTCCTATTGCTCGCCTCAATCGGCCTTCCATCTTGCGCGATCCGCCGAAGGAGCCTCTGAAACTTCCACGCGCGAACCACGGCGCCGCTCAGCGTCGCAGCGGCCTGGGCATCCACCCTCCAGCGCACAAACGCCGCCAGCCAAAATTGCGTGGCCAACAAAGCATCGGCTAGCCCGGAGTGCAGCAGCGCATCCCAGACGGTCGCACAAGTACCTGACTGCTGCGTGAGCTTCTTTGTCTCAAGCCCGGCTTGCGGTACCTTGAGAAATTGCATTCCTCTATACGGGACGACCACTCCCCGACAAACTCCTACACTGCGCAATTCCACCCTATCTTGATAGATAATGGCCGTCTCCATGCTCCACGCTCCCTCGAGAGCCTCGACTTCCTCCTCGTCGTCCTTCATACCCGTCTCGCGCCAGAACACAATGTCGTCGCATGATGGCTCGCGCTCGGTGCGACAGTCAAAGCGCTACTCCGTCACTGCCCTGTACCTGTCCATGTCCGCAAAGGAGAAGGACTTGGAGATCGAGGATGACCTAGCAAAGGGTATAGTTCCCCCATTTCTTGCCGCAATTGATCAGTACTGATAGAACTCTAGCGCAAAAAATCCTACGGGAACTAAAGTCAAAGATATCCTCACAATCGAAGAAGAACTTCGTGCTGGAGAAGGACGTCAGATATCTCGATTCGCGGATAGCGCTGCTTATCCAAAACCGTATGGCGTTGGAAGAAGTAAGTACAACTTGCTCGCAGCCTCGAGGATGAAGCTAACTAGACCAGCAAAATGAAGTAGCCAACCATCTCGATGAAGCCGCTGACCTGCAAGAAGGTTTCTTCCCGAACGACGAGAAGACGCAAAAATACGGAAATCTACTCTTCCTCCTACAATCCGAGCCTAGGCATATCGCCCATCTCTGCCGCCTTGTCACCATGGCTGAGATCGACTCGCTCCTACAAACCGTCATGTTCACAATCTATGGAAATCAGTATGAGAGCCGCGAGGAGCACTTGTTATTGACCATGTTTCAGGTACGTGGTACTCGGAAGATAAGGTGATAACAGACACTAATATAGGCAAACAGTCTGTCCTAACCTATCAATTTGACAACACCCCTGACTACTCTTCCTTGCTTCGCGCAAATACCCCCGTCTCACGAATGATGACCACATATACGCGACGAGGACCCGGACAGAGCTACCTCAAGGTTGTTCTGGCTGATAGGATCAACTCTCTTATTGAAGTGAAGGACTTGGACCTCGAAATCAATCCCCTCAAGGTCTATGAGAAGATGTTACTCGACCACGAGGACCAACATGGGAAACCCCCTCCCGACATGCCCAAGGGCGTGACCGCTGAGCAGGCAGCCGAACATCCCCGGGTGCAGGCGGCTATTGAGCCCCGTGTTGCTTCGCTGATGAATATTGCCAACGCTTTTCTGGACACCATCATTAAAGGCTTAGAAGAGACTCCATACGGCATCCGATGGATTTGCAAGCAGATCCGAAGCTTGTCGAAACGGAAATATCCGGATGCACAGGACCAGACAATCTGCACCCTTATCGGAGGATTCTTCTTTCTCCGATTCATCAATCCGGCTATCGTGACACCGAGGTCATATATGCTGATCGACGCCACCCCGGCAGAGAACCCTAAGCGTACTCTGACCTACGTTGCCAAGATGCTTCAGAACCTGGCCAATAAGCCGTCGTACGCGAAGGAGCCTTACATGGTCAAGCTGCAGCCATTCATCCACCAGAACAAGGAGCGAATCAACAAGTTCATGCTAGACCTGTGCGAAGTCCAAGATTTCTACGAGACCTTGGAGATGGACAACTATGTTGCTCTCTCCAAGCGAGATCTGGAACTATCCATCACTCTCAATGAAGTCTATGCCACGCATGCGCTTTTGGACAGGCATGCCGCTGAGCTGGTAAGTGCTCGCAAAGGCGTTGATCCCAACGTGGGTAGGTTGTTTAACTATTTTGAGCAGGCAAAGGATGAAAGCTCTCATCTGGGCGTCATATTGCAAGAACTCGGTCCAGCTCCGCCACAGCTGCCACGAAAAGAGAACAGAGCTATCAATCTGCCACTTTTCAGCAAATGGGAGACGCCTTTGGATGATCTCACTGCGGCTCTAGATATCACGCAAGAGGAGATCTTCTTCATGGAGGCCAAGTCCACATTCGTCATGATCTTGCGATCTCTACCCGCCAACACGTCCGTGACCCGGAGGCCTCTCAGGCTCGACCGGGTTGCTGAAGCCGCTGCGACTACAAAGAACGACTCGGTCATGGTGAAGAAGGGCATCAGGAGCATGGAGCTGCTGAGCCAATTACAAGAGCTTGGTGTAATCGACAAGGATGACGGGTTCGCATTACTTCGAGACGAGGTCGAACAAGAACTCGTGCATTTGGGATCTATGAAGGACAAGGTCGTGGAGGAGACGAAGAAGCTCGAGGAAGTTTTCCGCACCATCCGCGACCACAACGCGTACCTCGTTGGCCAACTCGAGACCTACAAGTCATACCTCCACAACGTGCGAAGTCAATCCGAGGGCAAGACTAGGAAACAGCAAAAACACCAAGTCCTCGGGCCTTACAAGTTCACGCATCAGCAGCTAGAGAAGGAGGGCGTGATCCAGAAGAGCAACGTGCCTGAAAACCGACGGGCCAACATCTACTTCAACTTCACCAGCCCACTACCGGGCACCTTCGTCATATCGCTGCATTACAAAGGTAAGAGTCGACTAGCTGTCCCCGGATTGAGCCTGACTAACTCTTCAGGACGAAACCGCGGCCTCCTCGAACTCGACCTCAAGCTCGACGACCTCCTCGAGATGCAAAAGGACAACCAGGAAGACCTCGACCTCGAGTACGTCCAGTTCAACGTCACAAAGGTGCTTGTGCTCCTCAACAAGCGCTTTGCGCGGAAGAAGGGGTGGTGATTTTGATTTTCTGTTTTCGAAAACGACCGCCGCCGCCGTCGACAACGGAGAGAAAAGAAAGCTCGAAAGCCGTCAGCAAAAGATGTTTGATGTCATTTACGCCATGGCCTATAATGCTGCATACCCCTCCCTATTCCCGTTAATATCCTCGTCTTTTTCTCTTATCACTTATCTTCCGGAATTCGCACGCACCACAGGATGTTGGTGCTCTGGGTGCTGGGCGTAGTCGTGCGGTCAGGGGCACGGGATGGTACGGGAATTACTGGTGTTTTTTCTGTGGTTTGCTTGGAGCTTTTCTTTTTTTTGTTTGGGATACCCTGGGGCCTTGTGCGAAAGGAAGGATGAGGCAGAAGCAAGATGAGATGTGATGGGGACTTATCGAGGTATGATCACTCAGGTGTATGAATTCGAAGCTACAGCAGGTATGGAGAGGACGAGGTGCGATGACGCGGAGAACGAGTTCGAAGCGGCCAAGGGCGCCCGCTTCGTTGAGGCTAGCTGGGCTGGGCTGTCTAAAGGAGGCCCGTGTTTTGCCTTTTGTTCCTTTGTTTCTTTTACTCAGTGCGGCGAAAATACCATTCCTAGCACTCTCGTTGTAATACACGCTTCCCCCCCTCTCTCCAGTATCCCTTCCATGCCGCGTTTTCTTGTCGGTTTTCCGTATGTTCGGCTGGACCGAGGAAAGGGCGGGCGGGCTTTATATCTATGAATTTTTTCAATTCGGTGGGCTTGGGCGTTTGTTGTGGTTGTTCTCTGCTTTTTCTCAACGAAAGGGCGATTTTTTTCATCTGAGCGGAATGGGATGCGGAGGGTAAGGGAAATGAATTGCGATATCCATGTACGATAATTAGGTTTGCGATGCGGAGATTTGGGGGAGGGGGGATGAGGGGATGGAGGGAGGGGAATTAATTGTTTTTTAAGCAACTTTTGATTGGCTTAGTGGATGCGTGAGGTGTGATCAGTGACAGGCCACATGTTTGGGTATACTGGTATGCCACTGCTGGGGTACCCCTACAGGGTTTCGAAGGCTTAAGGGCGATGTCAAGACTTCAAGCAGTGCACATTGGACTGCGTTTTGACTAGATGGCGGCGTAGTAGCTAGCCCCCCCCCCTTGCAGTGGTGCCCAGCGAGCAATACTTGAACTTAACCGTGATAAATTCGTGTGCGCAGACTTATGGTTAAGTCTGTACACACTAGTTTACCACCGCTTAGGGTACCCCCACAGGATATCCAAGATCCCGCGGCGATGTCGAGGTTCTAGCACTACAGATCAGACTATGTCTTGACGATCTGGCTGTTCAGCAACCAGGCTATCTCTAACAGTGGTGTCGAGTTAGCAAATTAGAGCCAAGCGAGAATGAGTTCATGTGCCCAGACGTATGGCTTAGTGCTGTAGGTGAGGGTGGGTTGTGTGACGTTAGCAAGCATTGTTTCCGTGTTCACGGGGGTGGGCAATGAGGCACGATGTTTTGGTATTTGGTTCTGAATTGAGTGCTACCTAGGACGATCCACCTGTTGTAGCTACCTAAAGAAAAGGGAAACCAAGTGCATAGCCGCACGCAACTTAACAAGGGAAGAAAAAAGCACTGATGTTTTTTTTGGGAGATTGAATGTTTGGTCGCTCAGTGACGGTGATGTCCTCAAGCGACTTTGAGGAAAAGAGGCACATAAACACCATCCTAGCTGACTAAGGAAGCTCAGTACAACAAGATAAGAAGCAGAGGCAATGTATTTTTTGGGAATTTTAATGATTTTGATTGTGATCGCTGATGGTAATGTCTCGGGCTGAGAAGCTCAAGTTAACATCATCCAAGGTAAGGCTATGCACCCCGTGGGGTGCACGCAGCACAATGATAGTAGAGCGGAGCCATTGCCTTCGCTCTGGGAAGAAGCAGCAGTGCACGACGCTATCCCCAGCGCCAAACTTGTATGCAACAAAACAAAACAAAACGCAAACCAGCAATGCCTGCCTGCTTGCTTGCTTGCCCAAAGGGGTAATGATCCAGATCCCGTCCAACCCATATCGGATGCGCAGGTAGCCAGACAGCCGAAGGAAGGCCTTGCCTGCTTCTGCTTTCATATACATGGAGGCGCGCTCCGTCGTCGCTAATTCGTGCTGAAAGTCGATTCATAGTCGTAATACTCCGGATCCGTGATGCTGTGTCCTGCTGCCCGAGAAAGACCCAATGCGGACAGAACAGAATGCTCCTATCCAAGACTTGTTCCAGAACACCGTAAAAAACTCTGTGCAACCCATCCCAAACCCAAAGAGAGAAAAGAAAAGTGATGCAGGCGTAGAGAGCGTGGCGAGATCAAAGCTCGGTGTAGTCGCTAGGCCTCATGGCGCGATGCTTCGGCCTGCCCCGATGTGGGTTGACCGGCTTCCGAAAGTATGCGTCTTCGTCGTTCGGTCCGGCATTGGAAAAGACATTTCGCTGCTGGTTGGGGAATGAGCCGGGCTGCTGCTGATGCATCGCCTGTTGCTGCTGATTCATCGCTTGTTGCTGCTGGTACTGGCCCCAGTTCTGGTTGTTTCCGTTGGGATAATACGGTTGTTGGGATTGTTGCTGCTGATTGCTCCAGCCGCTACCGTTAGGATAGTTGTTCATCATAGCCATGTTGTTCATTGGCATGTTGTTCATGCCCATTGGCATGCCCATTCCCATTCCCATTCCCATGCCCATGCCCATACCCATACCGTAGGCGGGGGTTATGCCCATCATGGGAGCGGACGAGTACATTCCCGGCATGCTCATGGCAGAAGTCAGAGGGGGCACGCCAGCGAAAGCATTCATGTGGGCCTCAAATTCCTGTTGGTTGCGCGGCACGGAAGTGGGCCACTGCTGTTGCTGCTGTGCTTGCTCTTGTTGGCGACGCATCGCAGCTGGAGCACGCGGCGGAGATGGTTTGCGTTCATTTTGGAGCTCTTCTTCAGCAGGACGCTTCTTGTTGTTTGACGTAGTGATGGGCTGTGCAGCGACGGAGTAAGGCGTTGAAGTCGATACTGAAGTGTTCGACGTGGCATTCGATGAATTCGAAACATTCGACAGTGGTGATTCGGACGATGCCTTAGGAGGGTTAGTAGCAGTATCTTTGGCAGACGATTTAGCTTCAGTAGTCTGGACCTCCTTTGCCTTGCGCTCGGCGGTCTTCTCGTCTTCGTACGCTTTGACCTTAGCCATCATGTCGTCGTCGGCGACGAGGTCGTCAATCAGCACACCATCCTTGTTGCAGTTAGGGCAGACTAGGTCGCTCTCAATAAGTGCAATCTCGATACAATTAGAGCAGTAAGTCTTGCTACAGCAAGGGGTTTTCATTGCATCCACAAACATTCGATTGTCCAAAGGACACTCCAGACCTCGGTCCCTAAGCTCTTTGCTGCCGGTCTCTGCAGCCTCTGCCTGTGCCGCCGACGCCTTGGTCTTCGCCTGAAATTGCTCCCATGACGCCTTATCCGGCTCTGCTATCACGTACTCGCCTTCAGCATTCACCATCACTCCCGAGGGTTGCTTGCTGTTGTCTGTCAGGCCGTCTTCCGTCAGGGCGAACGGCTTCTCCACCGTCTTGAGAAACGAGCGGGGAATTCCGGTGGTGCGCTTGATGCGCGGCTGGCTCTTGAAATTGGGGTCGTCATTGGTGGGGCACGCCTGGATCCAATGTCCCTTCTCGTGGCATCGGTAGCAGATGTAGCCTGGGGGCGGGTCGTGTTCGGGGACGGAGGCAGGTTTCTTGTTGAAGTTCTTGTGGTAGACGGGCTTCGCACTTGCCATCTGTTTCTGTTGCTGATCCCACTGAACACCACTGTCGCTGAACATGGCCTTGATTCTGTCCTCCTCGGTCATGGGCTTGTTGGGGTCCGCAGGCTTTGTGGCGGCTGGGAAAGCGGCTTTCGAGTCGGGATAGTTCTCCTTTCGGTGGGTATTGCGGGCAGTGACAGGCGCTGTGCCAGAGATGTATCGTGCAGCTTTGCCGCATCCTGGCTTCGATGCAGGAAGTCGGCGAGCGATAACGAGGGACGATCGAGCGATGATGGTGGTATCGTCATCGTACTCTTCTGGGGGGGTGTCTTCGTTGTAGATGGTCAGGTCGAAGTCCCTACCGTCGCCTAGCCCGCAAGCGATGATTATTTCGCGCTTGAGCTCAAAGACCGAGATGCCGGTGCCATCGAAGGGGATGCGTTGCGGCTCTTTGGACGACTTGAACTTGAAGAAGACCGACGAAGACATAGTGAGCCTGCTCACGTCGGTGTCGGGACGACAGGCGCGTAGAGAAAGGTAGTCGTGTACAGTAGTCGCAGTACTCGGAACTACGACGAAGAAGTGCGGTGGTTGTTTTAGAGAAGGGGTGGGTGTGGTGGTGAGGTTGTTGGAGGAGTTGCAACAGCGAGGGCGACGAGACAAGACAAGTGAAGTAGAACAAGGCGCGCGGGCCGATTATTAATTAGCGCCTTGGCACCCACCCCCCTGCGCCACAAAGGTGAAAGCCTCGACTTCTCGCGCCACAGGAGTTGCACCGCCAAGCGTTATTCTTAGGGGTTAAAAGAGTTGAAATAGGATGATTCGAGCTTCTTCCGAGCAGTTTGTCTACATGCTCCATCTTGGTATGCAGTCCGGGTTTCTCACCTTCCAGCGTCTTCTTGGCTTACCAATCACGTATTGTAAATCAGGCAGAGTGAATGTCACAATGTCACACCTTTGACACCAAGATACAGCTTGTTCAGGATCTATTGGAGCGAATTCAGCGTTATAGTGAAACCGAAGGCCGTTCTTATCGGTATTTTTTGGTCTGCCGCATACGGTGTTACGACTAGCTGCAGCCACAACACAGCATCAATAAAGAGAGCAGATGGAAGAAATGTGATGTTGCGTCAATGTCTACATGTTTACAATAACCCAGTTCCCTAATCAAATCCTGATATCATGCGCCCTCTTTCCTTTTGTGGTAATTTTATGCCGTCTTCTTCTTCCCGATGCTAACGTCGAACGATCCAATGACATAGACTACGGTGAACAAGCCCATAAGAGCCGAGAAGATGACAATCGGCTTTCGGAAGCCAGCCGTCCAAGGGTAATCATAAGTGACAACGATGTCACGATCCCTCCATTCGTCCACGAGATTGATGGCGGTAAGATGGAGCGTTGAGCGGCCGATTGTGTCCATGAAGGTGCGGTGGATGGTCGCCTCGGAGGCAACTAGAGGCACAGAGGTCTCGTGGTGGATGTTTCTATAGGCATTGTAAGCAATGAAATCGCAGAGAAGGAGGGGGGGGGGATCTTACGTGGCGCCCTCTGGCAAGACGATCTTAAGCTCGACGCGCGCATATTCGACGCCCTCGGGCTGCCTAGGTCCCTCCAGAAACGGCACTTTTAGGACGTAGGTATCTCCAGTCTTGAGTTTACGCAGGTAGTTCTTCAGATCCGCATCCCAACCCACTCGGAAACTGTACTTCCAGCCCCCGAAGATGGGGTATCGTGGCTTCAATTCGAGATTCGCCTCACGAGCGTTACTCCTGAAGCGGCTGGTGGAGACATTGCCAATGTCGTCAATGAAGTAGGGGTTCAAAGATCCAATGCGTAGCGGCATCGCGAGGCCTTTGAGCGCGGAGGTGGGTGGGTTGGAGTACTGCGTCATCTGCCAGGATACACGAGAGAATTGGTTGGCCAGCGTCGCAGCCCGGTTGGTGAGCCAGAACCGCTCCTCCGTAGCTAGATTACCGCCCCAGTGGCTAACTTCAATATCGCGCTCCAAGAGAGTAGCATGGGTAAGCGGCTTGGTGAACTCGTAGCGGGCGCTGACCAGCTCTTCGGCACCCGCAGGGATGTTGGCGTATGGACCATAGGTGAAGGTGCTGCCCTGCTTTTGAGGGTCTTCAGTGTTGTCTGCGTTCGGGGCGTCTAAGACAGAGTAGTCGGGGATGTTGGCCGTGGGGAATTTGACTTTAGTCTTTTGCTTCTCGGTGGTGTAGGCCGAAGGGCTATAGGCGCTGAATGTGTATTGGACATACTGGTTGTCCATTTGGTTGATCGTAGCCGGAACTGGGGTGAGCGCCGAGAGGACAGAAAAGGAGATACTGAGGGTCTGCTGGGCTTTGGGCTGGAGAGGTTCTGGGAGATGGATGAGGTAGAATTGGGTGGAACTGCGTACACCTATCAGCTGTGCTCAAATAGTGAGATGAGCCTTATTGTAGCCTAGTTACCTATACGAATCATACTCGACCACTTCAACCTTGAAGGGGAGCTTTCCTGCAGCTTTCTTGTCCTTTACTTCGAGCCCGCCTACCCTCGACAGCAAACTTGACTCGAATGGGAGGTAGTATTCCGACTGCGGCTTCGAGTCTATGTTCTCAATTATAACATTGATGACCTCTCGTGGATACTCCTTATCCAGGTTGGTCGTCCGCACAAGATTGACATTCTTGAAGACCTGCGGCGGCTTGAAGTTGGCCGGTAATATCTGTTTCGAAGACAGGGACTGGGTAAGGTTGAGCTCGGCGGCGCAGAGGCTCGACAGTGCTATCAGACAGCTAGTGAGAAGGGCGATTGACCTCATGTTGGGCGTAAAGGAGAGAGCCCGAGCATAGAGGTTCCAATGCAGAGGGTTTCGAAAAGGTCTGAGGTTGGGTGTTGCTGCCGTTGAAACTCCACGGTGATGCGTCGTGTCCTTCGAGATTCTGCCAAGGCCTGCGTGACAGGGATCCCACTCCGCTCACACCTCCGCCCCGCCCTATGATCTACACGTCTCCCACTCTTGATCCCCCGTTTCTCAGTTAAAAGATTGTCAAACTAACACAATGGCTCGCTGACTTCTAGGTACTCACCATGTTTTCTCTCTCCAAAGCTACGCGTCAGCGTGGCCTGCCTTTAAGCCTTCCGCGGCCTTCTTCAACAGCTCGGTGCTATGTGAGACCCAGCAGTAGCTTTCTGCGGATATCCGACGAGGTCCAGGAAGCTCTGTATTCGAAGAAACCCGTAGTAGCTCTAGAGACCACCATTTACACTCATGGTACATCATTCGAGCTCCTTGCACTACTACCTTAAGCTTACATGTACTTATAGGATTTCCGTATCCCGACAATGTAGCTCTAGCTTCACACCTCGAAAGTGTTGTTCGCACAAATGGTGGTGTACCTGCCACAATTGGTATACTAGATGGCATTGCTTGCGTAGGAATGGACTCTGAAGAGCTGATCCAGCTCACGTCGAGTGCTGGACACGAGGATACTCTGAAGCTTTCCCGGAGGGATTTGGGCTTTGCTTGTGGAATGGTACTGCAGCCTCATTATCAATTGAGATTCCCATTTTTTGATCCTATATCTGATGACTGTCTTCTCAGCGACTAGCAGGCAAGAAATTCAACGGCGGTACCACCATCGCTGGAACGATGATACTGGCGCATCTCGCGGGGATCAAAGTCTTTGGGACCGGCGGCCTTGGTGGTGTCCACAGAGGTGCTGAGTCTTCTATGGACATCTCGGCTGACTTGACCGAGCTCGGTCGTACTCCAGTGACTGTAATCAGTAGCGGTTGCAAGAGCTTCCTGGATATTCCTCGCACTCTCGAGTATCTTGAGACTGAAGGTGTCGGCATTGGTACCTTCGCAGATGGCAGGCAAGGTAATGTCGATTTCCCTGCGTTCTGGTCTAGGGACAGTGGGGTCAAGAGCCCAACGACCATTCAGAACGAGTTGGAAGCTGCTGCTATCATACGTAAGTTTTCAACTTTCCTTTCCCTCCAACCCTTATCTAATCGCGCCTCTACTTTGCTCGTCTCCTTACTCATATGATGTGACACTAGACGCGCAACACTCTCTCGGCATCTCCTCTGGGCTTCTATTTGCGAATCCTGTCCCGGAGAGTGCGGCTATCCCTAAGCCTGAAATGGATCTTGTAATAGAAGAGGCAATTAGACAAGCCGATGCTGCTGGTATCACCGGCAAAGACAACACGCCATTCATCTTGAACAAGATAAAGGAACTCACCGGAGGCAAGAGTTTGCCCGCCAACCGGGCCCTGATTGAATCAAACGTTCGGCGTGCAACGATTGTTGCTAGAGAGCTAGCAATATTGGATAATACTCAAGCCGATGCTACTGGGTGAGACTGCCAAACATATGGAGAAATATAGGGCAGCGCTGATGGTATGTACATAGTGGTAACTCGAAGCATTATATGCCGTCTTTCAAAACATCACAATCGCAAACTCCACCCGTAGACGCTGTGATGCACCAACCTCCAGAGTCAGTGACAACTAAGCCTTTACAATCTTATGGCGGCATCATAGTGGCAGGGTCTTTAGCTATGGATATATCTTGTGACTACTCTCCTCTCGCGGGAGCGCCGAGCGAGTCAGCAGTTGTTCCTCAGTCCCACACATCTAATCCTGCAATTGTAACACAATCAATAGGGGGCGTGGGCTACAATGTAGCCAGAGCAGCAGAACTCATGGGTAGCCCCGTCACTCTATGCACTGTCCTCGGCAACGACTTTACAGGTCGGGCTATTGCAGCAAAACTAAATTCAGACAAATCTTCAAACTTTGTGCTCTCTTCAGTTCAATCTGCCGACAAAAACACCGCTCAGTACGTTGCCGTCAATGACATCAACAAAGACTTGGTAGTCTCCATGGCCGATATGAGCATCATGGAAACGTTCACACCAGACGACATCCAGCAACTACAGCAATCCGCCATCAAAACACAACCAAAATGCCTCGTCGTCGACGGCAACTGGTCCACTCCCACCCTCCACTCCTGGCTCCGCGCAGGCAAAGCAGCTGGCGTTCTTACAGCCTTCGAGCCCGTCTCGACCGCCAAATCAACCCGCCTCTTTCCCCCTCCTTCCTCGAAAACGACCTCTACAACCGCGCCCATATTTCCCAACCACCTCGTCAACCTCGCTTCGCCAAACTCACACGAACTCGCCGCCCTCCACGCCACCGCTACGCGTCTGGACCTCCTCGCCCATCCGGACTGGTGGCGTGTCATCGATGCTCTAGGCATTCCCTCTTCGGGTCTCCGTGTTCCTCTCGCTCTTACCACCACCTCTGCCCTTGTCGATGAGGGGATCCCGCAGCAGAGCATCCAGCTTCTCCCGTTCATTCCTACGATACTCACCAAGCTGGGCCCGCGCGGCGTGCTACTTACCAAGCTGCTTCAAGCCGGTGATCCGCGCCTTAGCAGCCCGTCTGCGGCGCCGTATGTGCTCGCGCGGTGCTCGAATGGTGATACGGAGGTTGGCGGGGTCTATGTACGGCTGTTCGAGCCGGATGAGGTCGTCGGACCGAAGCAGGTGGTCAGTGTGAACGGAGTCGGGGATACGTTCCTTGGAGCACTGTTGGCGGGGATGGTCAAGGGGAGGAGAGTGGAAGATGTGGTACCGATTGCGCAGAGGGCGGCGGGGCTGAGTTTGAGGAGTAAGGAGTCGGTGAGCCTAGAGCTGGTGGGTTTGAGGGAGGAGATTGAGGCGTGGGGGGTGGAGACTGGAGAGGATGATGGGGGTTGGATGGATTGAGGGGGCGTAGAAAATGATGGAAGTTGCGCATAGGCTGACTTATGGTACTGTCACTGAGGCTTGCACCAAAAATAGTGGTAATGGTTTGGTGCAGGCGTCGTCTGGCACTTTCGGTAGGTTTATTACAAATACTACCGCTTCTAACCGCTTGACAATGAGATTGTGAGGGACACCGTGCCACGTCGAGTGCACTATGTGTAGTGCAAGAGAGTAACGAAATGACGGATCAAAGTCTTAGACATTCATAGATTACATGCTGGACATTGGTGACAAATGCTTTTGGCGCTGTGTCATTGCTTGGTTTTGTGGAAAAATGTCACTAATCGAAACGTATCAAGGAGGTTTTGGGAGGCGCTTGGCTATACGTCGCATACATGATGCACAAGGGCCGAGATACATAAATTAACGGGATGCTGACGTGGCCAATGGTGTCCAGTCTTCAATAATTTGGCGAGGTCTTAGAATTACAGGGAATTGTCTGTTGACCAACATAGCTTGAAGAGTGGGAGCGAGCACAATAGTCAGGTAGATCGTAATGAGGCTTTAGGATGTAATAGATGTGCTAGAAGAAAGTCAACTGGAAGGAATGCACATGGGTGAGATAGACTGAATTATTGGAAAGAGAAACCAAATTCCGCGTTGTCAAAACGCATATTCTAACATGTATCAGATCCTAAACATACGCTATGCTAAAACTCAATCATTGTATATCCAAGAAAACCCCTGTATTTTTACATGTGTGCTGAGCGCCAGACTATCCTCCGGGTCCAAAGGCTTCCTGGGTCCCCAGCCGCTTCCCCTCAGGCGTCATGCCGAATTTTACCATCGTCTCTTCCGCCGAATACTTCATATCGGCTTGCCTGGGATTCTCGTCCAGCATTTGGCGATCATGCTCTGGTAGTCCATGGTACAAGAAGGGTAGAACAGACGTCTTCAATACCTCGTCCTTCCGGCACATCCATACTGTCATAGCAAGGAACACTACACTGCCGGCGACAACAAAATGATTCAGAGTCAGATAGGCGTAGCGCATTTTGAAGAAGCTCTGCAACTGGAAGACCGTTCCGTGTCCAGATAGTCGCTCATCACCCTCAGCAAATCCGGCCGGGACCCTTAGCGCCATAGCACGATTCATCATGCCGGCAAGATAGGCGCCTGTTGCAAGAAACGTCTCGGAAGGTTCCCACGTATGGGCGTACCGTATAAGGGCTTGGTATTGGCTGTTGACGAAGAAGGTTTGGAAATGCGTATTGTTACCATAGCTGTCCGTTACGTTGAATAGAGAACCGACAATTCCCTCCGTGCTGTGGATCAGCCATTTTTGGAGAGCGGATTGCGCCTTTGCATCGACTTGATACAGGCAGTCCGGGTCGGTGGCACTGTCGCGCTTTTCTCCTTTGACGTAACAGGGCTCAGGCCGAATGAAGATGTCGTTCGTCTGCTCGTAGGTAGTCCTTGCTTCCGCAGACGTGTTCCTGAACGTTGTATCATCCGGCATGGCCCATAGTTCCCCTCTTGTGACATTGGTTGTACTATAAGTGGATACTCCCCAAACTAGGACGCATTGCACTGCCGATGGTTTGTAATCGTTCAACGCGTCGATGTATATGGCCTGGTAATTGAGAATCAATGGGCCCATGTTTTTCCAGTCGAAGAATTGGTTAGACGAGTACAGTGCCGTTGCGGAGGTGTTTAGAATCCCGCCGTTCTTGATGAGCATGAGGCCCTCCGGCAACTTGAGGTACGCCTTGTCGCTTGTGTCTAGCACAGAACTTATGTCCACGCAATCTCCGTCGACTTCTAGAGACTGGTACGTTGAGTAGGTACAGTTGCTAGAGTAACAACTGAATGGCAGCGCCGGCAAATCTGGTAGGTCGCTCGAAGCGTAGGAGAGGCCAAAGTTCATTGCTCCGATCATATCAGCCGCAGGAAACGAGGACGTGCCATTTGTATTATACGTAAACACCGAGTCATAGTACACATTTCGTGGGATGGTGGCATTAGTGTTGATTGGTTGGAGCCGTGGCTCGGTGTTGATCACGTTCTGTGCGAGCGTGTCCATGACTAGAGCTGCGACCGTGACGAGAGCTCCAAAAGAAGCAAAATGCCTGTCGTAGCAATTGAGTGTTAGCAGAATTTCGATGTAGGACTGGTGCTCAACAGAAGACATCCAAGACAGAATATGAAGACCTAGAGTAGATGAGAAGTAGATAGGTGGGCAAACATACCAGAGGTTAAGATAAACTAAAAGACGCGCTGATCCTATGGTACCCCTACTGGCTTCGTCGAAGGCTTATAGTCGAGAATTATCA
Source organism: Lophium mytilinum (assembly GCA_010093605.1). Taxonomy (NCBI): domain Eukaryota; kingdom Fungi; phylum Ascomycota; class Dothideomycetes; order Mytilinidiales; family Mytilinidiaceae; genus Lophium; species Lophium mytilinum. The sequence goes on along the minus strand of MU004189.1, from coordinate 1,845,587 downwards.
ACATACGATCAATTGGGAGAATGTGGTGTGACTTACCCTCCATTTCCGACAACTTCTGGTAAGTCCAGAAGCGGTGCCATTTCAACTGACCAATGCAGGCAGCTATAGGTATCAGGGCGGCCGCTTTAGTGATGGTGACCAATATGGCAACCTCGGAGTTGAGGCTCCAGTGATTATGGTACCAATCGACGTTGGTATTGTTGTAGTGATGAATGAGGAAAACAGTGACCAGATGAAGGACAACCGCGATTATGCATGCTGCGACCTCATACACCCAAAAGTTGGCAAATATGTAAGTTTTTTTGTATGAAAGCCTATTCAGATGACCACCAGCTCGCTCTTGTCGCCTGCGGCCGGAAAGGTCTGGAGATGTAAAATAGCTAGTCGCGGTTGGAGTGATTGGGTGTTTGGTATCTCCTAAGTCAACGCCCTGCGTTGGGGATATGTAGTCTGTTGGCGGATATGAAGCACCAGGTACGCTGGAATATTGTGCCATATCGTCAAAACACTGCAAAACGAGAGAGAGGAGGGGCGAAAGCGCGAGGCAACAAGCCAGGAGAGCCACTGATTATGTACTTGAGCCAGGATATAAGTATCCTTGTAACGCACACTCCCGGGAAAGAAGCTTTCAGCCCCGGCGACGCCATGGCTTGGTAGTGAAGCACCGTAAATAGGAAGAGGCCTGGATGACCATGCTGAGAACGGGCAAGTGCTTGCAGATTGGACTCGGTGATGGGGTGACGAGGTTCTACATGAGGCTGATGGGCGAGTTTAGCGCGTGGAGTTGTAGAGTGCGATAGAATGCTGACGCCAAGCACTTCGAAGTAGACAAAGCTTAAAATTGCCTGCACATGGGTCCCGGCTGGACGGTGTCTGGACCAATAACAGCACGTATATACCTTGCCGTTTTCGAGTGAGAGACTTGTCGAGTCACTAGCGGCTGCTTGTTGAACGCCAGAACAGGGATGAAACCGACCTGCATCAGTCTCGCAGAGGGGTGCGTTGGGGGCGGCGCCACTCAAAGCCCCTGCCAAGTAAGCGTTTCTTCCCAAGTTGCCGCCCTTGATTCCAGACGAGTCGAGTGCCGTCGTCCTCCATAAGCCGATGCGTGCTGCGGAATGCAGAAGAATGCTACCCAACTTGACAGGATTTGTATTGTGGAAGTCAACGTTTCTAGGTTCGTTATGTAGAGAAGTAATGATGCGATGGTGCTATCCTGAAATGGGGGCCGTAAGCGGATTGTTGGTTTGAGGGTGCTCGGGTGTTGGATTTCAAAAATAGCCCAGCAAGGGTTTGCATAGATGAAACCTGAACTCATGGGTTCCCCATGGGCCAACGAACATCTTGCGCACCAGTTTGCGTGCTGTTAGGCCGTAGAAAAGAAAGTGTTGCTGATGTCTTGGCAGACTATGCGTGTACAGGAGCCATACTCGTGCATCATCTGCCCGACGACGATAAGTCCGCCGATTGCTAGACCCACACCGGCGATATGCGTAAGACAGCAATGGCGACCACGGCGCCCACCAGTGGCCTGTTCGTCTCGTACATATGGCTAGAAATAATTTTTCGATATACCTTTATCATAGTCTGCAGTGAGGACTTAGATCTGTAGTACTATTCGACAATCATCTAGCATAGCTTTATGAAGGGAGGAAAAGAAAGTGTTCTGTTGGAACGTTCAATCATTATATTCAATCAGAATGCTTTTGCTGAAGTATGGTGACAACGCAGCCAGCATTCCGTGTCGGGCCGAAAATTGGCACGGAAGTATCTCCGTGGACGGGTCTGCGTGCAAATTACTCCACTCAACAGTTGCAGATCTTGAAATCTCTTTAGATAGCGGAGGCGTGAGTAAGGCGTGTATATCACGTTACTTTCTATTCTTTCTAGACGACTATTTTGCGTGAACAAATATAGGTAAGCTGTAGGTAGGATAGAAAATAGGAAAGAGGAAACGCGCTGGAGAGAACGTGAAGAAGTAAACAAGGTTAAGTCATGTGTAGTTCCTGGCTATGAGATAGCTAGGGGAGGTTGCGTGGGTAGAGAGGTCGAGGCAGGGATGGTGTAGTATTCAAGGGAGATCTACCTACGGAAAATGCATGTGCTACACGGAAGGTATAGCCTCCACGTAGAGATAACACAGTCCGCGATTCGGTTCTTATTGGCAACCATGTTAGCTGGCTATAAGGCAAACACTTTGAAAGTAGATTAGTCTAGTGTAGCATTGGATCGTAAGCTGTGGACGTGAATGCTACACAGCAGCTCGGGAAGGAGTATAGCGCTGAGAATAAGTAGCAAGAAAAGCAAGGTAGCAGAGATAAAGGTTCGCATGTTGCATTAGCGATGTTATGAAGTTGTAGATGATTGAGTAGATGACATACAAGGCTAAGTGAGGATGAAGCCGTTCGGTAGTGTCATCTTGCCTTGAACCAAGTTACGAAAGATTGAAGGATAGTCTGTCTTGCAGATAAACCGAACGCGATTATATGTGATGAGAAAGGAGAGTAACGTGACGCGGAAAGAGAAGCCGCCATGACGGACAATCGTATAGATCCACGCCTCTATAGTCGTGTAGATCTGTGCCTCCATGTTCGTCTTCTTCTTGATTTGGACTAGCGGTGCCTGCGACTGGCTCGTAGGTATAAAACGCGCCTCGTCGCGTTGCAATCGTATTTGCTCTCATCAAACCATCATTTCTTTCCGAATATGCCCTCATACGTTGCCGCAACGTACAGCCTGAGCAAAAGCGTCATTATCTCGTCTACCGCCCCTTTGCACATCGTCAATGATATCAGCCGCTTTTTCGATGGAATTTCGCCTGCGAAGGACAACGCCTTTGTATCCACCATTTCAGGCCAGCTGCCAATTCTTGGATACGGCAATGCTCTCGTCAACATTTCAAACGGCGGTCGATTGATCATGTTCAACGCCGCCTACTGTCCGGGAATGTGTACGACGATGGCTAGTTCGATCACACTGCTGAAGAGTGGCATCTATTGGTCGAATGAGACTGGGAGCTTGTACAAGCGTGATGAAAGAGGAGAGAAGCTTGTGTTGGCGGATTGCAAGGTGATCGATAATCTGTTCATGCTTGAGTACTGTCCGACGCTACTTCAGCCGAAAGTTAAATCGGACTCCAGGTGGTTGAGAGACGCGGGGTACACTGGAAAGCGTGGGCTCAAGAAATTTATGATGGTGTATGGACTGAAGCTGCCGATGGATTATGAGGAGGGAAAGCGATATATTGATTTGTTTCGAGGGGCTGACCAGCACGCGTGGGAGGCTGAGAATGCCGAGCGGACAGAGGTTAAAGGCACGGAGGCGTTGTCTCGTAGAGCACTCACAGTGTTTTACGTCGCATAGCGACCTTGTCTGATGTTGCGGATCATCGTTGTTCTTGTATTGACGAACTTACATACATATTGAGCGCCTCGAGGGTGACGTAGAGCAGTGGTGAATGGGCATGAAGTGATGGTGCCGAGAAAGTCATGTGCTAGCGCGACTTCCTCCGCTGACGAACCAGTCGCGTCCCAAAACCTTCACCTCGCCGCCTAAACACCACACCTCATCAGCTCTTTACCGCCAAATGTAAACGCACAGCCCTCTATACAACCCCAATGCAAAACTAATTGAGGAATAGGCAGCGTCCAAAAGCCCTCGCGTCGGGCGAGAATAAGGAAAACGCCACTCCCACCCAAAAGCCTGCCCGTCTATACGGCGGCACGCCCGAGACTGTATCCCGCCTCGTCCGCCCCTTCAAATGCCCTGGCACTGCTGCCCCGACACGCGCATCCGAGAAACCTTCCCGCAAGCGCCGCAAGATCAGCTACGCGGACGCTGACGGAAGTGTCGAGGACGGCGACAAACTATATTCTAACGAAGAACGCCTCGCGCTCGCCACCCGCGATGCGAATCGCTTTCCGGTGTTCAAACCAAAAGATAAAGATACGGCGTTCAAGTCGCGCTTCGCAGTGCCGCTACTGAACAAAAATGTCGGGGAGTATAACGCGTTTCGACCGGCGCCGCTGCTGGGGATGAGGCAAGGACGGGTCTTTGTGGCGAGGCCGCTGCATGATCCAAGTGGAGAGTTTGCGATCGTGTTGTATGATCCGACGGTTGATGATAAGCCAAAGGTCCTGGCGGTGGAAGAGGCGAAGGAGGGAGAAGGCAATGGAGAGGAGGTGACGCTAGATGCACCGGTTGTGCACAAGAGTCTTGCGGATATTCTGGGTTTGAAGAAGAAGGTGGACGACAGGCCGAGGGTGCCGGTGGTTATTGATCCCAAACTGGCAAAGGTGCTGAGGCCGCATCAGATCGAGGGCGTCAAGGTGGGTGAAAGAGTGCTTGATTGGAAGGCGTGGCTAACGCAAGTAGTTTTTGTACCGATGTACCACTGGATTGATTGACCCTAATGCTGAAGGATGCATTATGGCCGATGAGATGGGTCTGGGAAAGACAGTAGGTCATTCGCTCAGAGGTCAGCGCCTTCCACTGACGAAAATAGCTCCAATGTATTGCCTTGATGTGGACACTTCTCAAGCAGTCTCCCGAGGCAGGCAAACCAACAATTCAAAAGTGTGTCATTGTCTGTCCATCCAGTCTCGTGAGAAATTGGGCGAACGAATTAGGTAAGCAAGGACATCCCATATCTTGTTCCCTTGCTAAAGTTGGCAGTTAAATGGCTGGGCCCAGACGCAATAACCCCATTCGCAATTGATGGCAAGGCATCGAAAGAAGTACTGACGCAGCAACTTCGGCAATGGGCTATCGCAAGTGGTCGCGCTGTTGTTCGACCAGTCTTAATCGTCTCGTATGAAACATTGCGACTAAATGTTGATGAGTTGGCGCAGACGCCGATAGGATTACTCCTCGCCGACGAGGGACATCGACTAAAGAACAGCGAAAACCAGACATTCGTGGCGTTAAGTGGACTCAACGTGCAAAAGCGTGTTATTCTCACCGGAACCCCCATCCAAAACGATCTTTCAGAATACTTTTCACTACTCAACTTCGCCAATCCGAACTACCTGGGCACTCGCAACGACTTCCGCAAGAAATTCGAGCTACCCATCCTCCGGGGACGTGACGCGTCTGGTACGGATGCTGACCGCAAAAAGGGCGATGAATGCCTAGGTCAACTCCTGACTTTGGTCAACAAATTCATCATTCGTCGCACGAATGACATTCTCTCGAAATATCTCCCGGTCAAATACGAGCACGTCGTCTTCTGCAATCTCGCGCCTTTCCAAAAGGACCTTTACAACTACTTTATCAAGACTCCTGAGATCCAGTCCCTGCTCCGTGGAAAAGGTAGTCAGCCCCTTAAAGCCATTGGTATGCTCAAGAAACTCTGCAATCATCCGGATCTCTTGGACTTACCTAATGACCTGCCTGGATGCGAGGACATCTTCCCCGACGACTTTGTGCAGAGAGATGCCCGTGGTCGGGACCGCGATGTGAAAGTCTGGTACTCAGGCAAAATGCTCGTGCTTGACCGCATGCTGGCCCGGATCCGCGCAGATACTAACGACAAGATTGTTTTAATCTCCAACTATACACAAACCCTCGACGTATTTGCGCAACTCTGCCGCGCACGCAACTATGGCTGCCTCCGCCTCGACGGCACCATGAACGTCTCCAAACGCCAAAAGCTCGTCGACAAGTTCAACGACCCAGACGGCCCTGAGTTCATCTTCCTCCTCAGTAGTAAAGCAGGTGGCTGTGGCCTCAACCTCATCGGCGCAAACCGCCTCGTACTCTTCGACCCAGATTGGAATCCAGCCGCTGATCAGCAGGCTCTCGCGCGTGTGTGGCGTGACGGGCAGAAGAAAGACTGCTTCGTATACCGCTTCATCGCGACCGGTACGATCGAAGAGAAGATCTTCCAGCGCCAATCCCACAAGCAGTCTCTCTCCTCCTGCGTTGTCGATAGTGCAGAAGACGTCGAGCGCCATTTCAGTCTGGACTCTTTGCGCGAGCTGTTCCAGTATAGAGATCACACGACTAGCGATACTCACGATACATTCAAGTGCAAGCGGTGCCGGAAGGAGGATGGAAAACAGATCCTTAAGGCTCAAGCGATGTTGTATGGTGACACGAGTACGTGGAACCATTTCGTCAATGGGGGCGAGAAGAGCCCGCTGGGTGCGATTCAGGATTTGCTACTCAGGCAGGAGACGGCGGCAGGGTGTGCGGAGGTTAGCGCTGTGTTTCAGTATATCAGCCATTGAGCGCGGTGTGACAGCGTGGAAAGAGGGATGGTGGTGTTTGGACGTGAGGTGTTGAAGGCATTTGCAAGGAGCGAGCAAACGAGCGCATGTTACGATAAAATGACGGAGCGGGCATTTTGTGTATCTCATAGCGGAGTCTCTGCAGCGGCATATCATTGTTACATCACAGTTTCGAGACTTATCCTTGCATACAATCATCTACTTTCTTAATAAGGTGTTCGATGAGACACTAAGATGCAACAACTATCGCAAGACTTGGGAAGTTCTAGAAGTGTTTGAGAAATAGACCTTACACACTTTAAATGTGCTTTCAGGTTGATCCTAATTTTGGTTAACTGGGGTTTGCTTATTATCTACCATATCTGCTGCTCCTCTATACCCCATAGCGTACGCCAATGCTCGTTATGTCATATAAGTCTTCTCGCTGACGTCCAGGCTACTCCTTCAATGAGCCTTTATGCCCAACCCATTCCTGATCTGATCTTCGCGCCTCACAATATGCTTCGGCAGCGCATCACCAATGCCAAAGAAGACGAAGAGGGCCCACTTCCATCGGAATGGGTTGATCGCAATGTTGAAAACAAACCAGTAAAGCAGCTCACCATACGTGAAGAAGTCGAACGCGCCACCAGGGGCTTTGGTCTTGATCCAGCGCGTCATATCAATCCATTTCTTCATGAGCGGCTCTCGGGGCCTCGCTAGCGGGTCAACAAGGTACGCCAGCAGCAGCCGCGTGTAGATGCCAATGTGGTAGTTACCGACTGTTCCAATGGCGTTGACATAGGTGCAATTGTTGCAGCATATATCATAATGTGCCGGCGGGAACACCTGCAAGAACCAATTCGGCGGCTGGTAGGGGTCTTCGAAGCAGTTGTCGGGCAGGAAATTGAGCGAGGGCCGTTGGTAGCCGGTTGCGAGAATGACGATGTCCGCGTCGACGACCATGTCGCGGCCAGGCCCGCCTTTGGGGACGCCCTGGCTGCGCTGGGTGAACTTCAGCCCGGTCTCAGTGAAAGAGTGAATGTCGCCACGTAGCCATGTTGCTTTGCCGGCGCGAACGAGGTCGAGCACGTCACTATTGACCATGGGTGTGTCGGTGAAGATGCCCTTGCTACCTGGCGGCGGGGAGATGGAGGCAAGGTCGCGGTAGAAAAGTTTTCGGAGGAGGGTCTCGGGGATCCAGCTAGTGAGGGTTTCCATGCCGAAGATGTTGAGGGACAGGAGGGCGTCGACCAGTGGGTTGCGTGGGATGATCCACTTCTCGGAGCGGGCAAGTACATCGGTATGGGCGGCGTCTTCGTGGGCAACGAACTCGAGCGCTTCGACGGCTGACGCACCGCCGCCTATGATCACGACCTTCTTCCCTTTGGCGCTTTTGCCGTCGAGCTGCGATGAGTGGTAGATCTCTCCTTTGAAGTTGCTCTCCCCATGAATGTGGGCCATTTTTGGATCACCACAGGTGCCAATGGCAGCAATTACACCATCGAAGTAGCCGTTGGAGGGGTCATTGATGATCCAGCGGCCATCAGAGTCTTTGTAGACCTTGTCGACCTTTGTATCGAACTTCGTCTTCGATTCCAGACCGTAGCGCTCCCACAGCTCTGTGACTTGGCTGACAATCTGCTGGCGATTTGGGTATCCTTTATTCCACTTGATCGAAGGATGGAAACGGTACATGATGCTGTGGATCTGGAGGCCGGAGGTGTTGTTTACTTTCTGTAAACCTGGTCAGCAGAGTGCACATACTTGTGGGCAGTAGCTTTCATCATACACTCCATATTCCTCCGAGGGCCTTTCGACTTCCAGATTCAAATATTCTACAGTCGAATCCATGACCAACGCAGTGAGAGGCTGCTGAGACACCAGTAAGACCAGCTCCAATGACTGCGATCTTAGGTCTGTTGAGATGTGCATTTGGGGGAGGAGGGGCAGGAGAAAGCAGTTTGTCGATGAACCATTGGATGATTTGGTAGACGAAGAGAATTGGAGTGGCAAGGAAATGCTCAACGGAGTCTAGGAGAGTCATGATGAAGACAATTGAGGAATGTGAATGCTCCAAAGGGCGAACATGTGAGAGAGACCAGCTTAAGTAGGTATTGTCGGCTTGCGGCATATTCGGCTGTGATGTCACTTTGATGTTTCAATTTATGTTGGAGAATAGTGGGACCTGTACCTGCACCCTGGCAGTAGCATGTGAAGAAAGGCAGCGTGCAGGTCGTCGGCGCTGGGGACAAACAAAAGAGACAAAGAATCAAACGCGACGGTCGCAGCGTAGAGATAGCTTCTGACAATATGTCTCCCTCCGCCTTGCACGAATGCTGGAGTGGAAGGAGCAGAAGATGTCGCCGGCGAAGAATCGAGCTCGCGGCAAGAACGGACAGGGTAGCTCCAAAGCGAAGTCACAACCTCAACTTTCACGACCACCCCTCGCACCACTCCACCAGCAACCTGAATCTCAACAGGTTGGGCTAGCTGATCTAGCTGAGCTACCTGACGCCGATTCTTACTATGACCCTTCTTCGAAGCCCCCCATTGTCGACCAGGTCCTAGATACGCTCAACAACAGCTTCCCACCGAGCCTCCCCCGCCACGACCTTCACGATATCTACGCACGCGTCAAGGGACAGCTTGCTCCAAGCATACCTGAGGACTTTGACATACTCTCAAACCTTGCGCCCCATCTAGCTGAAGCAATTGTCTCGGCCAAAGCTCAGCTCTTGAACGACGCGAAAGAACAGCTACCCTGGGTCCCATACGAACCTCCGTCGTCGGTCCAACCACCAGTACAGCCGCCAGCACCACCCTCAGCGGAGCCAGCGAAGGCTCCACTGCCATCCTACACGATGCAGTCCTCCCAGACTACTGTACTCGACAAGTTTCTTGGGGAGGTCGATAGGATCGTGCACGACAGAAATGGCGTCGAGCTACAGGCCTTCCTGGTCATCGAGCCGCCTTTCAACAGCCTCTACGAGACCATGATTGCGGAGATACGCAGAACATATCCTAAGGGGAAGGAGGGCGCGTTGGAACAGAGATGCAGCAGGATGCTGAAGGAAGCCGGCCCAGACGCAGAGGGCGCAACCTGGACCATCTTCGTAAAATTCATGGCCAGTTATCTCTCCTTCATACGGGACGTGGACCCCTCGAATCTGTTGGATACCTACAACATCCTCAGTGAGCTACAACAGTACGTGAGAGCATTCTTGTGGTCATGTATTGAGACAGCCCTCCGTTGCGTCTTATTTCCAATACTGCCTTGTGTTCGAAAACGATTGGTGCACATATTTCTCAGTGACTGGCATCAAGATATCGGATTCTCTCCCCCGTGAACTTGATGATAGCAAGCACATCTAACCTTGGTGCACAGAAAGGCGAATAGTGCCTTGACAAGTCCGTCAAGAGGAATCGTAATCCTGCCGACCGTGATAGCATATGCACGTGTATTTGCCCGACTTGCCATAGGACTAGATAGGAATCCTGAGCTCATAGCCCACTTGGTAATCCAAAGCGATTCCGAAGAAGATGGGCGGAGGGAAACGCTTCCAGAGCGAGCAGCAAACATACTTCGGACGGCTTTCGTCACCTGTCTCAACGACCGAGGAACAGCATCAGGAGGTGTCAAGGATGGCAAACCGGATGGAAAGAAAGTCGGAATATACAAGATAGCCAATCTATGCTTGAAGATCTTGTTTCAATGCGACAAGAAGATGAACGCTGAGCAGATATTCACCAATATCTACAACCAATCGCCTCCACTTTCAATCTATCCCGCGTCAGAGCGCGTGACTTATCTCTACTATCTCGGCCGCTTCCATTTCTCGACAGGTCACTTCTATCCTGCCCAAATGGCTCTCCAGGCTGCCTATGACCAATGCTTAGCAAGTCCAGCGTGCGTCGGTCAACGTCGCCTGATACTCATCTATCTAGTAGCAGCCAATATGATTCTTGGCCGTTTCCCTACTCAATCCCTTTACGACCGACCCGAAGCTGCCGGCCTACAGGCTATCTTCCAACCTATCATCCACACTTTAATCAGAGGCGACCTTGAAAACTTCAAGCGCCTAGTGGACTGGCAGTCCCCGAACGCGCCATGGCTCATGCAAAGATACACAATGCTCCTTCAGATCTCACGTCTCTGCGAAGTCATAGTGTGGCGCTCCCTCTTCCGACGAGCCTTCATCTTGACCGGTGTCCAAGGCGACAACGAAACGCGCAGAGCGCCCACTTTAGATCTCAACTATGTCCTGGCGTTGTTCATATATCTAGACAAGCGGGCGTTGCACCCGCCCGAAAGACTCGACAAATTCGGACCAGCGCCGGAGCCGCCACCAGAAGCGTACTACATAGACCCAGAGTTCGTGGGTGCGGACGGAAAGCCGTTGGAAGGGTACCACGCAACCGTCAGTCTGCCTTCTATGTTGAACATAGAGAGCAAATGCTCCTCACTTATCTCTCAAGGCTTCATGAACGGCTTCATCTCGCACAAGTTGAAGCGGTTCGCAATCAAGGGCGCCAAAGAGAAAGGGTCAGCATTGGCAGCAGGGTGGCCGAAGTTCTGGGATGTTATCAAGGCGGAGGCGCCGCCTGACTGTCCTGGATGGAAGCAGGACGCTGCGAGTTCTCGGGCGGGAGGTAGATTTGGGCCGGGAATGGTGGTGAACCTGAGCAATGCGAGGCCTGTTGGCTCCGGGCCACTTGGATGATGGCTTAGACAGGACTGCGAACGAGAGTATGAGTCAAGTACGGATCCCAGGTTTCCAGACACAACCTCGAATGTTTGGGTCGCTACCTGCTAAGGCTTACATTATGAAACATGAGCAACTCTCTATACCCCAAATGAGGCAATCTGCTACATGGTTTCCTCATTTCTTGAATAATCTTGGTTCCATCAACTATCATTTCTTACATAGTGCAACTTTAATCAGCACGCGGCCAAAGCAACCAGCTCCCACCTTGTCACCACCCTTAATCCCAAAAGCAGACAGTCATAGATACTACGATCCTATAGCACACCACAGTCTCGTGATCAGAACGCGGTTGAGATCCAGGGTCCCGCGCGCATTGCATGCGCCATGCACCCCAGTCTGCCAACCCCGCATGAGAAGCGGCTCGGCTGCAAGGCTGCAATTTACCTTCCCGTGTACGCTTATGTCTCCGAGGCAAATGCTGATGTGCCGTTTGTGCGACGGTATTCCCGGTCGCTTGCTTTGGCAAACTGGGGCAAGGGTGTGCCATGCCGAGTGCGCGAAAGGAACCTGTTGCGGAACGAATACGAGAACTGTCTTGGTGGGCCTGAAAGTAGACCTCTTCAGAAGGCCTGCTAGTGCATATACATTAAAGGTTCGAAGATAATAAGATGCGTGAATTGGCAGTAGGCAATTGTGTGAAATCTGATATCCTTGCAGAGCACGTTTCAAAGATGATTGTCAAGGGTAAAGAGGGGTCTGGAAGGATTGTGGCACGATCTAGAGCTACAGTAATAGAAGCATTCGATAATGAGTGCACGAGAAGTGTTCAGAGTACTGGACAGGTCGACTGCTTAGGACTTGGTCACTCGATCGGGTTAGCGTAGGAATGAAGCGGACTACATCAGCCACGCCGACCCCCGTTTCATCTCACTTCTGCGACAACCACCAATCGGTACGCTACCATAGCGCAACTCATCGCTCGGTTGCCCACAGGGCGTCTGAACCATCCATCCAGGCGCACGCTGCCTGTCTGCCGTAACGGCGCCGCGGCCTCAACACTGTCAAGCGCCCATGAGGCCTCGTGGTCTCGTCCCCATGCCGCTTCAATTCCAAGCTTTGAAACACTATATGTGTCCGTGCCTAGGGGGGTTAGCTAAGTCGAGGCGGAAACACTCGACGAAACAGGATACCTTGCTCCCTTCCTCGGACATGACCGACCGATGTCGTTTCTGGGAGAGCTTATTTCTCGTCTCCAGACTTCGACGAGCGGCAACCAAATAACGCCATTGTGGCACCTTTTTCAGTGCTGTCCGGCAGATGTAATGCGTTGTCAGAAATCATGAATGCTCTGGCAGGTCTTTGACTCATTTGCCGCTGATAACTCTATCTTCTATCATCTTCTTTGTTCCCTTTCTGTGGTCCTTTGATCCCTTGTGACGCCTTTTCTTTGACTCCATGGTGTTCACAGCCCAGTCTAGGCGTGTGAAACGAAGAGCCTATCACCGTTGTTCCTACAACAACACCCATGTCCTAAATCTCAAAAGGCCCCTATCATTTCCGATCTAAGCCCACACTTGACCCCACACGGCTGTTCATCCGGCCTGCTAGGGCTGTCTCTCTGACCTCTCACGGCACTATGCCTTGCATAGCAAAGGGTGTGGCTTTTAGTTGAGTAGCGGTAAATGTTTCAAAGAGTACGACGCTGGCGAAACACGTAGCAATGCTACGTCTGCCTTTTGCGCGTGTAAGCGGATATTAGTGCGGGCCGCGAGAAGGTCATATGCGGATTCTACCTACTATAAGTCACTCCTACCGCTGCTTCCCGCTGCACTGTTACCCACGGCTAACCATCGCGATCACAAGGCTTGCTCTGAGAGCACCTTCACACTCATTCTTTGTTTGTTGCGCTGTCACTCCTTTGTCTATAACAATCCACTTCTTCAGAGCCTTTGTTCGAAGCCTCACCCAGACTCTGCGAACCACTTCTTATAACTTCTTCGGCCACCATCAGGTCCATCACTCTCTACAGCTGGCCCTGTTAGCATTTACCACTTTAAACCCTTCTTACTCTTCTCTATTTATATTTCACTATGCATATTGGACTCATTTCCATTCTTAGTCTTGTCGCTGTTGTCAGCGCCTGGCTTCCGTCGGACACCGATCTTTTCGGCCCAGAACCTCAGACGAACGCTACCTTCTCCAACCTGAGCGCTGGAAAAGGCCGCGTCGTGAAGAAATGGCTGCCTTCCTCTGGAAAGATCCGCGGCGTCAATCTTGGCTCACTGTTCGTTGTCGAGCCTTGGATGGCATCGACTGAATGGGCGACTATGGGCTGCGGCTCCTCGAAGTCCGAGTTTGACTGCGTTATGAAACTCGGTCAAGATGCCGCGAACGCCGCTTTCAAGGCTCACTGGGCTCGCTGGATTACCGAGACTGACTTCGACGACATGGCTAGTTATGGCCTGAACACTGTTCGTATTCCCCTGGGCTATTGGATCGACGAGAGCCTGGTATACGATAGCGAGCACTTCCCCCAAGGCGGCCTTGCATACCTCGACAAAGTTGTTGGTTGGGCCGCGGCTAGGAATATCTATGTTATTCTTGACTTGCATGCGGCACCTGGAGCACAAGTTGCACAGCAGCCATTCACTGGACAGGTAAGATACCCCACCGACTCACACGGCCCCTCTTACATTGATAAGATACTAACGATGTTCGCAGTACGCTCCTACTACTGGCTTCTACCAGGACTACCAGTACGACCGAGCCTACAAATTCCTCCAGTTCATCACCAACCGCATTCACTCCAACACTGCCTACCGCACAGTCGGCATGCTCGAAGTCCTCAACGAGCCCGTCAACGGCCAGTCCTCGCTCGTCAACACATACTATCCTACCGCGTTCTCCAAGATCCGCGAGACTGAATCTGGGCTTGGCATAACTGACAACGCTAAGAAACTCCACGTCCAGTTCATGAACAAGCTCTGGGGCTCCGGAGACCCAAAGAGCGGCCTCAAGGACCTCTCTAATACAGCTTTCGACAACCACCGCTATCTCAAGTGGGATACCTCTGTCAAAGTCTCTCAAGCTGGATACATCGCCGCCTCGTGCGCCGATCAGGTTGCATCGGATGGCGATAAGCCACTCATTGTCGGCGAATGGAGTATCAGCCCTGCTGACGCGGTAGAGCAGTCATCAGCTTTCGAGGTCAAGAGCGGATCCAACAGCGGCTTCTATACTAAATGGTGGGCTGCGCAGGTCATTGCCTACGAGAAGCAGCAGGGCTGGGTCTTCTGGAGCTGGAAAGCGCAGCTTAATGGTGACTACCGCTGGAGCTACAAGGATGCGGTCGAGAAGGGCATCATTCCCAAGGACCCGGGTCAGGCTTATAACCAGGGCGTATGCTAGGTGAAAGCCGATCCAGGTGGGAGATAGTGGCGGTGGCGATGACAATAGGGTAGTCTGACCCTTCTCATTCTTCATTTTCCATTCTTTGTGTCATATTCTTTTAGTCTTGCTCACAACGCTGGGCGTCTACCCCTACTAGGTGGTATCATTTCTCATACATACTCTGGCATTGCTTTGTATATAGCATGGTTTCCTTACTGAGATGAGGGATGAATATCATGTTCATAAATGCATTGAGGGTCTTTGTTGCGTGATTCTATTACATGTGGATTTGAAGAAGAGATGCCATTGTTCTGACTGGTGGCTTGTACTATTGTCTCTAAATCTTCGGTAAACCTTCGCTCGGAAATCTGAATGAAACATCTATTTGCCGTGCGACAAGGCTCATAACATGTTTATCTGCATAGACAGAGTGAGCTTATGCCGATACTATCATTGCTCCGCCCTGATTGTTATCTATGAGTAGAAATGAAGACTCCTGAAGTCCTTGCCACGCGTTGACACAGCTCACGTGACTCTTACTCAACTCCTCGTCATCATGAGTAAGGATTGACCAAATCCTCTTATTCCCACAATGTCTTTATACTTCATAACGTACAGCTACACCGTAGCTGTACAAGCCTGACATACCAAGAGCAAAGTTCATTGCCCATCAACCTCTCGTGCCCACGTGATCCTCCAACCTCACCTCTCGGCCGTCCGAAACCTCCTCCCACCACCCATACAATCCAAAATGTCCCGCCTCGAACTCGCCTGCTTCACTCCCGCCTCCGCCCTAACCGCTCAAGCCGCCGGCGCCTCCAGAATCGAACTCTGCACCTCCTACGCCGCCGGCGGTCTCACCCCCCCGCTCTCCACCCTCCAAACCCTCAAATCCACCCCCTCCATCACGATCCCGATCTTCGTCATGATCCGCCCCCGCGCCGGCGACTTCGTCTACTCCGCGCCTGAGTTCGCGCAGATGCGGGACGAGGTCGCCGCGTTCATGGCGTTGGAAACTGGAAGTGGGCCTGATGGGTTCGTGTTCGGGATCCTGACGCCTGAGGACCGTGTGGATGGGGAGAGGTGTAGGGATTTGGTGGGGCTGGCGGGGGGGAGGCCGTGTACGTTTCATCGGGCGATTGATGAAGTGGGGGAGTTTTGGGAGGGGGTGGAGGCGGTGGTGGGGTGTGGGTTTCGGGCGGTTTTGACGTCGGGGCGGGGGAGGGATGCGGTGGGTGGGGTAGAGGTGTTAGAGGAGTTGAAGAGGAGGGTAGCGGGGAAGTTGGAGGTGGTGGTTGGGGGTGGGGTGAGGAGGGGGAATGTGAGGGGGTTGAGAGAGGGGGTTGGAGAGGGGTGGTATCATTCTGCGGCGATTGTTGGGGACGAGGAAGAGGCTGATGAAGGGGAGGCGAGGGCGTTGGTTGAGGCGTTGAGGTGATGCCGAGAGTTGGAGTGCGTGAGGTGCAATGTGATAGATTGAACGACGGCGGACGAAGTAAGATTTAACCCGGTAAGATGTCGCGTTTCTCAAGAACTCCACTAGGTAAGTTTCTAGTTCGACTCGGGATAACATCCTGTAGCCCTCTTCATGTTCTAGGCCGTCACTATACATCTTCTACTTGCAGAAGAGCCATTGCTTCCCGGAAACTAGCCACAGCACGGTCAACGTAGCCATGTTGCAAAGCATATAAACCTTGTTGAACCGCTCGCTGTGCGCTCATGACAGTATCAAAGTCTTCGCCTGAGTTTTCGATCCGGGCTCTATCATCTTTTCTTTCCTTGTCCTCGATCACACGACTGGAGGGGGCAGGGGCTTCTGAATGTCGACTGATTGTGTCCGCGAATATAGATGGAGGTGACAGGTCAATCAGACTGGATAGTTGGTGGGATGCCGGAAAGCTCGGCGTCTCATATGATACTGACGAAGGGAGGCTGCGTAATGGTGTGTCATCGCGGGAATGTTGGGCTTTGGAGGAAGACGCAGCCGGGACTCTGGGTTTCTGTGACTTAACCGGGGGCGCAAGAGAGCTAGAGTTTGGCGCAGTGTAACTACGTTGCGTTCTCAAAGGTGTTTGATGGATAGATGCACGTGGATGCCTTGCTTGCTGGGAGTACAAAGGGTACCTTGCGCTCAATGCAGGTGGATCTGGACCCCGGCTGTTTCCAGCTTCGCTTGCCAGTGCCTTTGGTAATGGCCTTATCGTAGTATGTTGCCTCTCAAGACTTCTTCCATAATCATCAAGGCCTCCGGCATCGTTAGGGCTGGAGTCATCATCAGGGCCGGAGTCGGAATTACTTGCGCTGCAATAGCCATCTTTTGCAAGTTTTTTTCGCTGAGTACTGTCCTCCCATCGAGGTTTATTGGGGTGGTCTCGCTCGTCCTTCCATTCCGCATATGCTTGAGCTCTTTTCTGCAACTTCAGGGTCTTTCTGTCCTTTTTCTTATTCCATTGCAATGTTTGTTTGCTTACGTTCACTGCTTGTTTTGCAAGGAAGACTGCGAACGCTGACGTCGTTAAGCTTGCGCCTGCGATTCCAGCCATGACCCATCCTCTAGTCTCTTCTGCGGCGACACCTGTGGTCGTAGCGGTGGATGCTATTCTTACACGGTGACCTTTTTCCACTGCTTTCCGGGAGATTTTCAAAGCCGAAGATTCTTTTGTTACAGCATTATCCGATACCGCGTAGGGGTAACCCAGTGGCCTAATCAGGTGAGAGGCTGTCTCAGAACTGCTCTGCGCGGCTGGTAGTTGGGCCAAGATTGTCTGAACGTTGGTAGAAATCTTCAGAAGACCGGAAAGAGCGTCGGAGTGGAGGTCACCGACGTATCTCACATAGGCATCGTTGCTGATGGGCCAGAATTTTTGCAGATAAATGCGAGGCATAGGCGTGAGAAGTAAATTCGAAGCTAGTCGAACTCCAACCGACATCTCTGGTGGACATTCGTCGGTACTGATGCTTAGGAATGGTTTCATATCAACGCTAGTGGCCTTGGACCAGACGTCGAAATCCGTGACAGGCACGGCCTTCTCGTTTGGGTAATTCTTAACGTCCCCATGTTCCATCAAGACATCGGCTTCTCTGCTAACATCAGTACCACTACTTTCATTACCAGCGGGATATATATGATTTTGAAGGCTTACAAGCATAGAGAAGTGGTCTTGGAGAGTCTGCATACCACATACTCCTGCACCACGGATCGAGGGGAACGAAGCTCGTAAATACCAACCCGGCGATAAATCTTGGTCGTAGCAAATACCTTACATCATGAGCTTGATCATGACTGAAATATCTCGATGAAACGAATATCACTCACCCGACCAGGCACGAAAAAATCGGCCCCCATGTAACGTGCTTTCTTTCTGAACTCCGATACCCCATCCTCCATCCACCTGGTCTCAGCTTGAAGGGCTTCAACTTGGGCCTGTAGGTCCCGAATTACTTTTCAAGGCTTCAAGAATACTAGAAAGGGTGCAAGCGAGATAGACATACGGAGGTAAGCGCACGATAGGCCGAGATCCAATACCCTTCTTTACCCTGAGCCACTTTTAGACTTCAAACCCTTAAAAACCTCCCGAGTTCAGCGGGCTCACCCGATGATATCCTTGCTCGATTCGCGCATCTGATCCCAAATAGCGTTGTATGTTCCCGGAAATCACTCCTAGCGCGATGCCTTCACCAGGCTGAAAGAAGCGCTGCATCTTTGCAATGATCCGCTGGCCTATCGAGAATCCGATGAAAGATGAACGGAATGTAAAGCAAAAATACGGCTTCTTCGAGTTTGACTGATCGGCTGTGTCTTGCAGTGGAGGAGTGCGTGTTATCAACGATCCGGAGGAGCAAGGCTATCTCCAGCTTGGCCCTCGTCCCCGCACCACTCACCATTGCTCAGCCTCGTTTCCCGAGATGACACTTTTAATTCGCTCGTATAGAGGACGAATGAGATAGTGCGTGAAGACTCTCAAATTCACCAATCAGGGAGACTTGTGGCTTCAATTGCGACTTGAACTTTTGTACTCGGAATCTTGTTAGTGCGCTACTTCATCAACATGACCAATTAAATTCATACGATGACTTCATCAGAGATCTGTACAGTCGCATTATGGCACGATTTTCAATATCGCTATGTACGCTGCTGAGACACGGGGTAGGGAAACTTTCTATAATAAATTGCACCTAGTTCCTTATAAGCAAACTTACCTGCCTTTAGTAGCGGATTTTCATCGCTACGAAGTTTCTATCATTGAACGCCTTCGTAGAGGCTGCGTTACCAACAACTTCCTAAGAACATCGTGGTATCATCCCTCCAGGGAATGAATCTTGATCCCCAGGTCTTCAAACTCGCTACTTTCAAAGACTGAAAATCTCAGGTTCGGGGGACGAACAGCACCAATCTCGGCATACGGAAACCAATCGCCCTGAAGGCGGCTCTCAGCTGCCGCGGAAAGCCAGGCATTCTTGAGGTCCTTGTCACGGTCTAGCCGAAACTCGGCATAAACGAACTCGCCATTGGGATCCAAGGGGATCGAATATACAGAAGGCCCTAGGAGCCAGAACGTATCAAGGCTTAGCTCCTTCCCAAGGAAACGGAAGAAGTCTTTCCATCCGTTCTTGCGCTCCGTATGAAGGGTTGGATAGCCAAGGGCGTCTTCATCGGACGTGCTCGTGTTGTCTTCCTCGAACATCGCGTAACCAAGGGCGAGATGCTTGATTCCCTTATGCGCGGAAAGTATCCGCGTCAAGTCATCGTATTGCAAGAAGCGGTTGCTGCCGGCAGCAACCTGGAGTGAAGTTAGCTTTGGCAGCTTCGCCGCGCTCAAACTAGCCAGTTGCTTTTCCGACGGTCCAAAAGACTCGAGGTCCAGTTTCTCTAGGCTGGGCATGATTTCGAAGAACTGGGGTTTGACTGCCTGCATGGTCAGCAGTTCATCCTCGCTGAAGTCTTCGATATCTTCATCAAGTTCGTCCAGAGGTTTGATGTACATGGAAAGAGACTTTAAATCTTTCAAGGTATCTTCCGGCAACGCGCTAGGCAGCTTGTTAATATCTTCAGCGCTGAAACAGTTCCTCGCAAGCCGGCTCTGTACGTGATCACACCCTGTGAAACTAAGGCTTTCCAGCCGTACCTTGGCCAGTCCACATGCCTGCAACGCAGTACGCATGATGACTTCATGAGATACGATAGCCGTGTTTTGCATGAACTTGTCCTTCCAGTCCTCGCCAATATAATGCGCGAAACTCCAATCTTCCGACGCCAAGAAAGTGTCTAAACGGCTCCACTCGGGATCAGCTGAGAAGTGGAGGTGTTTCAGCCGCGGAAAGCGAGGAAATATATCCTGCGAAAGAATGCGTAAGAATTCGCCGGAGTAGACCAGCGGGTTTATGGGCCCAACGTCGCAATTGTACTTAGATACGATGTCCCAAAACGAGGCTGGGAGATCGGCACGGTGGGGCACCCAGTCGAAGGCGTTCCAGGATACGCAGAAAGGCTCTGGGGGTTCCTCAGTGATATACCAGCTTTCCGGTTCGCCATCTTTGAATCCAAGGCAGCTGATCGTTAGCGTAGTCAAGTATGGGGCGAAATCCGATTGGGAGAGCTCTTGCAGCTTGGCCATGCTGGTTCTATTTGCGTAGAATGGCTTCATGCTGTCTTCCACGACCTTCCGGAAGGAGGACTTGGACTGTTGAAGCATATTGCGGCTTACGAGCCGGAAGCTTTTGATGGCTTCTTTGGACTCATTTGTGAGGTGGGGCTCGCGCTCGTACTTGGAGTGTTTCCAGTCTTCGAGCTGGCGGAACACGAGGGGGACTAATTCGAGAGGGAGCTTGTGGAAGGGAGTTTGTTGGCCGGCTCTTGAGGGCGATTCTGTAGAAGATGACACACTTTGGCGGGTGAGGTTTTCATGTAGAGAAGCCATGGTAGAGGAGCCTTTACTGACGGGAAATGAACCAGCCATTTTTTGGGGCGGAACCTGTGATATGGCTGTGTATTCTTTTCGTTGCGGATAATCCGAATCACGGACTTGACAAGCTTGATGTGGCCCGATCGTTGTGGATGATGGTATTCGAGAGGGTGCTCAAGGGGTTGTATTTTAGGCTGTAGACGAGAATTTCAAAGTTCTCTGGATAGGAACCTGACTGAGATATGAGCACATCGACAATTTATAGGCAGGTACGCACACAATGTCATTGTTTGGCGTTGCGTTTACAAAGCTTGAGAAACATGTACCATCTAGCTTCGGAGGTAACACAATGAGACAACGGGTGCTGGATTCGAGCCAGGGGATCGCCAACGTCAACCGTTCCGGTAACGAAGATATGACGAGTGTCCAAAAGAGCCCAGCTTTGAACCAAAGTTCAATGAGTTCCAAAACTTACGTTAGTGATAATGCTAGCTCTGGACTAACAAGGATGCTTCGATAGAGACAGCCTACGGCTTCCGCCCCACGGTCACAGAGTACCAAGTATACAACCTTCTTTTCCCGCTTCTTACATCCTCCCTGAACTCCCTGATACAGTTTTCAATCTCGCGTGGGTCCACATCCATCTCAGCTCCGAAACGCTGCAGAAGGGACTCGATGAGCAGAGTAAGAACCTCGTCTGCGTACGCACTGAACGTTTTCGCTTCTTCCGACAAGCCTTCCCAACCTCCAAATGCCCATATGTATCGTCGAGTAGTGATATCAGTCAGACCAGCACGGTGCATATATGTCGCTATGTTATTGCCGGCAGCGGGGTCGAGAGACTTGGCGCGAAGTGCTTCGTTGATCAGGGCGGACCAGGTTGGCTGGGGTTGGATGTGATATGGATCGGTGGAATGCTCGTCCGAGCGCAGTGCATCTTCATTGACTTCATTGGTGCTGTCGTAGGAGACATCGTGTGGCAGAAACGCCTCTGGAGATGCAGAGGCCGGGGCATCGTACCAAACGCATGCCCACTCTTGGATCTCAGCCCACCCGCCCTGTCTAAGTAGCTGCGCGACGGAAGACACATAGGATTGCCAGTGTGGCATACCCATAACGAGGAGGCGGGAGAAGATGTAGTCCAGGGTTTCGGGTTGGAACTTGGCAGCTTCTGGAGTCGATCTACCAGCCCGGACGAGCTCGTTGAAATCACCTTGCAGATACTGGATGTTCGGGAGTTTGGGGCGGATCGCAGGAATGGGCGAGAGATCAATGCCCGTAACAATGGCGTCTGGTAGCTTGGAGGCAATCTCATGAGTAATGATTCCAGTGCCGCAACCGATGTCGAGGGCATGAGTGATGTCTGGACCAAGGGGAGCGTGAATAATGCGGCCTCCCATCAACTCTAGGAGATTGAAGTGCTGAAGCTCTAGACGCTTGTGCTCAATGGAACTTTGTACTCTAGGTTAGTCGAGTCCCTCCTATGAAAGGTACATGCTGAGAGAAGTTTTCGTACTCATTCGGCAGTCCGTAGGCTGCTTCGGTGTTGTGATAGGTACGGTCTGCTGACACTGCATCTTCTCTTAACTTGTTGTCTAATAACATTATTGAAAAGGCCGTTAGAAGTGCTTGATTATTGTGCTGCTTGAGGGTATAAAATAAAGCAGTCCGATCAATGTTGGCTTTGAGACGACAAGTAATGAGAGTAGCTCGGAATATGTAGTCGATGAAGTAGGCCGAACGATAGTTGCTCTGAATCAACAAGATGAATAAGTTACCCATAAATCAGCACTAGAGTCAGCTGAAATCAGCGCCATGCACTTCTTCCTTTGGATATGAAAGTGAGCGGCAGACTTAAGCCCCGTCAAAGTCTAGCGTGGTCAGTAAGCCGTCCTGGAAACCCGCTTTCAAGGCGTCCGATTATGGCTAGCTGCCTCAGAAAGGCTAGGTGGGCTTGTAATCGCTACAATTAGCGGCGGAGTATTACGACTGTGATTCCATTGTGGCAGCTCAGGTCCTCAAAGTGGGGAATAAGATGACAGGTCACGTGTGCCACCGTCGCACGTGATATTTTCTTTTGACCAGTGCTCCAATGACGACTTCAATTGCTGGAGAACTCGGTTGGCTGTCATTGTAGTCGTTCCCAGCAGGAAAGGCCGGATCAAGCATTCGCGGAAGGTTCTCTTGGATATCTTGGTCTCGTTCATAGCCCGTTCGGCTTGTACTGTGGATGCGGTGACACATTGTAGCAACCATATATCTCGGTCTTCTTGGTCTTGGGAGTCGCGTGGTTTCCATGGTCTGTGTGAGAATAGAACGATTATAAAGCAACAAGAGTTCCTGCTGCAGGTAGAATCGTTGGCATTCGGCGCTGTAGTTCTGAGGTCCATCGGGTGTAAGCAGCGCTGATATTGGAAGCAGGAGGTAATATTCGAGACACCCAGGCATAGCGCCCAGTGGCCAAGTTGCGACAGCAAGGTGCGAAGCGCGACATTTTGTGTTTCGAAATGAAGGGCGAGTGCGGAAGGACTTCTTCTCACGCGCGATCAAGACTCCTGGCTCTCTGACGACTTTGGTCCAGTCCCAAGGTTCCATGGGTGAGCGACGCCTAGGCCGTTTCAGCCTTGCTACCTCACCCACAACACTCTTAAGCCCTGAAATAGCAGCTGTCGGTGAGAGAGCTGCGTCGTCATGAGATCCTAGTAGATCCATTTTATACACACTGAAAAAAGTGGTTGGAGCACCAAGATTCAGCGTCCTTCAAAGTGAAGGGAGTGTAGAGTCTTTGATCGTTGCTTTAGTACCATATCGCAGCTCCACTGACATTTGAACCCTATTCTTCTCCTTCTCCGGCCTCTACATCCTTATCTTCCGCCGTTCTGAGCTCTGCCTCACCATCCTCAATCATCCCTGCATTCTTTTCGCCAACCTCTACCTCTCCAGCCTCCGTGCCCCGAGCGTTCTCATGATGATCTGGCATAGGGAGCACAGCTAAATTATCCTGCCCAGGCAAGCTGATATGCCCCTCCCGAGCCATTCTCCAAGCCTCCCAACAGAGGAGTAATTTGAAAGACACAAGAGCACAGCCTACCACAGTCAAAAAACGCTTCAAGCTATCACCACTCCAGATGAAAGTGCCAAAGACGAGACCGAAGAGTAGAGTGTTGGTGAGGAACGACTCCAAGTGGAGTGGTGAGTTCTCGAAGCCTTTTCCTGATCGCTTTGAGAACCAAATCAAGTAGGCTAGCATAGTGAGCGAGATGACAGCATGGCCATAAAGCTCAGATTTGGTTACAAACGTATAGCCGTCTGCTGCTGGAAGGCACTGGACGAATGCACTTGCGATTCGTCCAAGCCAGAGGATATGGAGCAAGCCTGAGTAGTACGTATTGTCTGGCGTCGCTTTCTCCCTGCAAGTCGAGTAATGCTGACCTATGCTCATACCAACACCCCAGAGGACACTATTAGCCATCATTTTGATGTTGTACTCTTTCTCTCGAATCTCTTCCGTTTGATCGTCGTGGAGTTGTTGGATGGGATAGAACCACCGGCCCAAGATTGGGGGAACCGGAATTTCAGTGACATTATGACACTTCAAGAGGAACTGCATAATCTTGGAGGAGGCGTAATAGATGGCGACGGCGGCAAGCATCCATACATATTGCTTTTTCAGTCCGGCGAACCATCGGGCGAACAGTCTTTGTGGGAAGGTGGAAAGGGGTTCCAAAGGAGGAGGTTCGGTTCCCCATTCCCAGGTGTAGAAGTTGGCGGCCCATCTGCGGCATTGTAGGAACATCGGAGAATCCATTTTTTGTAGCTGTAAGGTGAGAGAGTGAGATAGAGCGGGGTGTCTGCGGTTTATAAAATCTCTAACTGTGGTGGCCTGAGCCTCTGGATCATCGGTTCACTGAATTCCGTGGGTGAACTATGGGGCTCGTCTATTCCTGGAACGTGAGCCAAGGTCCTCAGAGGCCACCATCAATTATCAGAATTTTCGGGCTCTCACAGTCGAAAGCCTTGACCAGCATTCTCTCCAGCTAGGCTCACAAATAATGAGTTCCATGACACTTCGCTGCCGCAACGCAGCTGCCAGGCTTTTCACTTTCGAAGCCCTCCCCATGTATACTCGATGGGCCACCGAACTAAAACATCGATATTTCTGGATACTGCCCTCAATGATTACCGGCATGGCCTATACATTCCTTCACTATGGCTACAAAGGATGGAACACGGTCGGAAATCAAAGAGATGAATGGATTCTCTACTGCGTCTGGACCACCATAGGAAAGCACGAACTGGCTATCAGCCGTGGCCAAATATCGCAGAGCATGTTCTACAAGTCCTTAACTCAATCTTCCCTCCTTGGAACAACTACGTCGACGTTACGTCGAGTTCTCCATCATCAGGCATCATCAAACTGGACTACAACCCTTCCCACGCCTGACGTCGCCGTACACATCTGTCTCGGTCTTGTTCTTATCGGTCAGGGTATTCATTCACGACTGCGACGTGGAGATATCGGAGAAGCTCTTCTACTGCGGTCCGATCTAATGCTTAACACACACCTTTTCCTCGCCGCCTTCATCGTCATCTACTGCGCCGAGCATAGCTGGATAGCTGCTTTCCTGGGAGTTATTGTTTCTTTTGCGGCGCTGTTGGCGATTTCGGCATACAAGTGGTGGTGGGAGAATCAACTCATACTACCTGATTGGGATCAGGCATTCGTAAAGTTTGGAAAAGAAGTTTAGGTATCCAAATGGGGATGATTTCAGTGGACTAATGGAAGCATCCGCCTCGGCTCCAATATAATATTAGAAACTAATGGTAGTGGATACACTTTTAATCTGTGTACACCATGTTGACACTATCTGCAGTAACCTCGCGAGTTTATCAATAGTCTAAAATGCCGTATCTTTCGCTTATTTGGAACGCTAAAAGTACTATGAGGTTCCCCAAGTAGTGGTAAACGAGTGTTCAGATTCTTATGACGAGGCATTGTAACTCATGGGGTGTCGGGTGAGGCAGCTCCTATGCATGTGGCTTTGCATCCCTGCTTCCGGAGAGGAGTAGCCTCTGATGAAGGATCCCAGGCTTGAGGGAGCTCAAGGAGGGGTAGAATTGGGGTGCTTGACATTTTCCGATACATCTAAGAAGAGAACGAGTAATAGTATCTTGACGAACAGCATGCATGGCACAAGGATTGGGTATGAGGTTTTCATGTTCTTGATATCTAGCGACGGTCGCCCGCATCCTAGTTCAACTGCTGGTGTTGACCCGGATCTACTTAAAACAAGCTCAACATGCATATTGAACATGCAGAGACGGGACTTGTGAAATGAGACTGCAGGTATGTACATGTGATGGAAGACATCAGCGCAAGAAAGCAAGGAACAGAGTCTGAAGTCGATTGGACAGATACCTCCATCTCCAGAACAACACACACCAACCGTAGAATAATCATGTTATGAAAATTGAATCAATCAGAGCCAAGAGCGTTCTAGAAACCCAGCCGGGCTGGCGTCTCGCCGGACGGTTGGCTCTTCTAGTGGGGTTGAGTAATTTTCTGTGGGGAAAGTAAGTCCTGCCGGGGGCACGCCGCTCTCTCGTAGCAAAAAATGTCCTCCATGTCGTTCTTTAGTATTTTTTCCAGCTCTTTCAAGCTATTCGTTGTCGTGTTCGTCTACCACGATTATGATCATGATCAGCCATCCACATCTCGCTTGGGTGTATAGCGCGATGGGGAAGAATCCAAAAGCTCTGATCAAACCGCGTGCCTACGCGTATTTGGCTAGGAAGAGGAAGAACGCGGAAGTATTGTTCCTTCACTTCGTTACCGTCGTGGTCGACTGTTATTCCCAATCCAACATTGCGTAAGCAGGGGCGGAAGCGGTTTGTGCATGTCCTGCACGCAGCAGCGTTACCATCAAGTTTGGACCAGACGGAAGCGTTGTTCGCCGAGGTTTGGAAAAAGCAGTGAGAGCGAAAATTGAACCTTGGTTTCCAGCCGGGATTCATTTTGAAGACGTGATCCACAGCTTCCCTGACCAGGAGCAGTACCGGTTCAATAGGCGTCGAGTCTTCCTGATTCTCAGCGAACTCGAACTAAAAATGTTGTGGGGATATTATGAAGTGTCTTACCTGTGTCAGAGTCTTCACAGAACTCCTTTGTACTGTGGTTAAATTTGATCTTGTATGGCGCAGAGACGTTCGTTGGAGTGTCATGTATAGGAGATGTTGCATGCTCAGTGGGCAATGCCAGCTTTTTCGGGCGTTCGCGAAGACGTGGGGCAGAATTTGCTTGGGCAATAGGTAGGTTTATTGGCAGATCTTGTCCCGTTTGCAATGGGCCTATTGCAGTGACCGTAACTCGGTGGTCGGGTTCCGCGGAGGTGATATCTGGTGTGGAGGTCTCAGTCTCATAATCCTCGTTATCGTCAATTTCTTCGTCAGTCTCATATGAGATGTCTAGCGTTTTGCTAGATTGATGATTCTTATCGAAATTACCGGTGTTTCCAGAGCGGCCTCTAAGGTAGTAGCGGGGAACCTTCAGGGAACTCGGCGGGGCTTCCAATTCGGCAGAGTTTAGCAGCCCGAATGCCGTATGTGGCAGTTCATCCTCGCTCTCCAATCCTCTCTTCCTACTGGCTAACAGGGATGTTGATGGCAGTGAGATGACATCAAGGCGACGGCGGCTTCCACCTCTGATGGGATCTGGAGAAGAGTCTGTGCCGTGAGACAAAATGTCACTAGCTGTATCGTCTCTGTGTGCAGAGGAAAGGATCTGAAAAGCTGTTCTTCTAATATCCGATTCCTCTTTGAGCAAGCGTCTCAGGCGACTCACTTCATCACGATAGCTTTTTCCGATGACATCGTCGCTGTCCTTCATATCCTTTGCAGCTTGGAGCTTCATCTGAAGATCGGCAATGGTAGTTTTCTGGGTTCCAAGTAGAATTGCGTCGCTCCCATTCTTCTCTGTGGCGGCTGCCAACTTCGACTTATAGTCGGTGATTAGCGCCTTCAAGCCTTCAATGACTACATCATCGGGTTTATCCACAGGAGTAGCAGTAGTTAGACTCGGTCTGAGATGAGTTGTGGTATCCTCCGCTACTATGAGACGAGCCTTGAGATCCGCTATAGTTCCCTCGGCGGTCTGGAGTTTGCTTTGGATATCGTTCTTCTTTTGTTGTTCTTCCTCGAATAACCCGAAATGATCCCTGGCTCTGTTTCTTACAGCTGCGAGCTCTTTTCTATGAACGGAACACTGGAAGCAGCCCTCATCCTCGCTCTTGATTTCTTGATCGTTTTCCGCCGACACTAACTCGCCATCCTCCGTAGGTTCCATCGTTCCTAGTGGGGACAGGTTTGGCCACTAGGCGTGCAGTAGCATGAATGCCACCGCTTCTAAGCTAGTGGAGTAGAGCGGAATCGCTGCGAGGGGAGCCAGAACAGCGATACAGTGTCGCACGGCGGGAAGTGAGATGGTTCGAGGAGCGATAACTGCCAGCGGCCACTGCTTGTCTGAAGGCAAATCGAGGATGTGGAACCGGGAGTGAGATGCGTGGCTGTTGATGGCGAGGTCGGTGGGAGGAAGTGAAGGGGTGGAGAGAGCGTGGAGCGTGTAAGAGCAATCGACACCAGATTGCGTCACCACAGGGGAACAGCTACCACGGTGCGAAAGCGGCCTCCGAGGCAGCCGAGCGAGCGAAAAGTCTATTCAAGAGGATGAGCTTATGTTTCTTCAATTTGTTCGTGGTGTGGAACAGACTTAGTGGTGGACTAGAGAGTGCACACAGACCTATGACAAGTATCTTGAAGGCAAAGGATATCACTCGTCTTGATGATATTGCGGGAATTGCCTTTCATCAATTTTGATGTTGTCTCATGCTGTCGGGGGTAGGGAAGTGGAGGTTCACACAACCTACTATAAGCCCCAGCCACACCGGCACCGCATATTTAGCACGTCATTGCACTCCTCTCGAGACCTATCCCCACCTCTTATTCCTGGTTATGCCCTCAGGTTGAATTGGCTTCCATAGCCAGTACCCCGGCTCGCCCTCGTTCACGCCTTCACGTACCTCCTAGCTTCTCGGCCAACGGCATCACCACAAGCCGACCGTGACGCTTGGGCATGCATGGCCTACGTCCGCTGTTGCTACAGGCTTGACATGCTGCACCCAACTTCCCAGATTTCCTTTTCGTCTGCTGCCCGCTAAGCTTTCGATAGACATTCATTCTCATCCTCATCAAAGTCCCGTCCTTCCCAGCCAGTCCTGCGCTAGTCGAGATTTCACCAGTCAGGCCCACCCACATCGTATCCCTCAATCCTATACCAGATCGATTGGTAGTCGCCCTCAGATATCGGTGAAGAAGTTTTTGTCGGAGGAGCTTGCGCAGATGATGAAGGACTGGCAATTTGCCGTTCGGCCCCAAAACCTGCATGTCGACGTTGAGTAAACGATCCCGCGAGAGGACGCTGGGCGTTTCCGTGTAGAGAGTCGCCCTGAAGTGGCTCGAGTTCTGGCTCTTCGTCATAGTACGGAGGAGTCGACCCTATGGGGGAAAGCTGGACTGCTCTGGCACCACTCTGGCTTTGTGATCTGTGACCTGGCGCTTTGAAGACTGGCTGGATGTGTTGAGGAAGCGATCCCATGGGGGGACGCTGGGCGCGCCCATGATGCCTCTCGCTATCAAGCACCCCGATTCTGCTGAGCAGATCTTTTATTTTGGCTAAAGCAGTATCCGCCAGACCCTTCTCACGGTCTGCCCGCCTCTTCTCGTCATTTGCCTTCGTAGCAAGATCCGTAATTTGCGTGCTAAAAGCCTTGACGACGGCTTCGATGCTATTGCTCTCTGCGATGATGGGTCTAGTGTTAAGATTTTTGATCGTGCCCTCCGCAGTCACAAGTTTTGCCTTGAGATCGGCAATGGTGTCCCCAGCGGTTGAGAGCGCAGTCCTGAGGAGATCGCTCTCATCTCGCTTTGCTTCGAAGTAGCCCCAGTTGTCCCTAGCACGTTGTTTCGCAGCTGCAAGCTCTTTCTTGGTTCTATGGCAGTCTATGCAATGCGGCTCTTCCAGCTCCTCCATCTTGACCTCTTCGCTAGTATCCATTGCCATCATGTCGTTCAGCCCCCACTGAGCCATTTTTGAGATTCAAACGTCTAGGCTGCGAAGGCAAGTCAGCATTGGATAAGACGACTGAGGCTACTAGAGAACCGGACCGGATCAACGAGCTCCGATACGCGACCGCTCGTCTCAAAGATAGCTTGGCGTGGATTGAAGCACCCAATTCGTGTTCGCTCGTCTTGAGGGCAGATTAATATAGACAGAAACGATCAATACAAGATCGCTCGTCGTGAAGGCAGATTGGCGTGGATCCGGGCACCCAATCCGTGTTGGCTCGTCGTGAAGGTAGATTGATATAAACCGAGACGGCCAATGCGCAGCCGCTTTTCTTGAAGGCCAGTTGATGTGTATCAATACGTGTAAAGAAGTGCCGCTTGATGAACGGGAAATTTGGTGGGGGAAGGTAGGGCGACGTTCGGTCGGAGGTGCCAGAATAGGTTCCGTCGCGGAGCTTCGCCAAGCCATCAATCGGGATCAAGCTACGATTCCACGTGCGAAGAGCAATCGTTAGCGCAGTCGGTCATCTACTACATAACAAAGGCTACACATACCTCGAATCGGGAATCTAAAAGCCTGTACTTGTCTTCTCTACGCCTCCGAAATGCGCTTGGCGCTGCTGGCCTCGCTTTTTAATCCCGCTTTGCTCACCGTTGGGAAGTTCATATGGATTTGCCTTCAGAGAAATCACATGTAGTACAGGCTCTTGAATATACATCGAAGCACCTCAGGTAATAACAAGTATAGCACTCACAACATTCGAGGCCAGCGGTTTCAGGATGAGATTGAAATAGACTATCTGGAGATATCGGGAGTGGGTGTGAAAGCTAAAGAAATGTGATCGGAAGGGAGAAATGAGAGAATATCAAAGCTTTTGAGGGAGTAATGGTGTATGTGGTTCGAAAAGTGGCAATGAGAGCACTGAATCAGAAACTTGTAGGGAGGAAAAACAGGGGGAAACTCAATGGGAATTCAGGAGTGCTCAATGTGGTGACAGTCAATGGCCAGAATTGGGAGAGGTGATGTGGGTAGGCCTTGATCATTCAACCTCAAAGCACACCAGCAAAGTACTTTTGGTAAGTAGGGGAGTGTGTGAGCCAGCTACCATTTAGGAAGAGTCCGAGTGAGGCGACATCCGACTAGGAACCGGAATAATTTTGAGAATCTTTGGAGATCGATTGAGATGCAACGTTTGCACTGGACCCGCTGGCCTGTCGAGCTTGGACTGGTTCCAATTTTTCGTTACGGGCGCGCTTGGCCTTGATGGCGTGTTTTGCTCTCTTCTCGGCATCAATGATTTCCGCACAGATATCATCGTGGAGAGCCAGGAACAGTCGATGCCTCTCGTTAACAGTCTTCAATTCGGCCAGAATCTCTTTGGACATCTTCTTGATAACTGCTGTCTCTTTCGTCTGGGTAGTGTAGTCAATCTTATGACCAAAAGCCCTCTTCTCCAATTCAAAGACGGCATTTTGGACCTGGAACAAGTTTTCTTTGGTCTCCCTGGTATTTTTCGTGCCCTTGTTTCGTTCCCCAATATATTTAGGGGTGCCGTTATGACCCATGGTGAGCACTCTGCCTGATTGTGCCCACAACTGGGGTAATTGTCCACTGAGCCTTTTCTACGCCAACAATTAGCTTCTGCGTCCATTCTATGCCTTCGATTAACTTACGTGCTCAGCCTGAACCCACGCGTGACAAAGGTTGAGCGCGTCACTGATGGTTTGTTTGAAATCATCCAGTTTCTGCTCATGGACTGCTTCGTTCGCGTGCTCGAACAACTCGATTCGCTTAGCCTGAGGAATTTCATGGTCGAGTCCCCGGATCCATTTTCTGACAAGGCGAATTGCGCTTCTCAGATCCAACTGCAGGCCAACTTCTGGTTCAGCGTTAGGGCAGATCTCTTCTGCCACTGCTGTGAACAGCGGATGCGATTCGACCTTCATGCTAGGGCTGAGATGATCTTGGAAACGTCGGTAGTCGCCTTCAAACCAAATGCCGAAATTCTGGCGTCTTACGAGACCTTGGAAAGGCTCGAGAATGGCTGGAAGCGATTTCTTCAAGACGTCGTCATCGCGCAGTTTCCGATCAATAATGGTGATGCCAAGACTTTGGATTGATTTAGCATCCGCCAGAACTTTGCCGATAGCCTGTAGATTACTTCTCATTCGCAAGAATGACTGTTGTTTCGAATTCTCAGCTTCGTTAGCCGGCTTCGATCCGCCTGAGTACGCCCCCACTAACGCCATGGTCAACTCCACGGAAATGTGAAGATGTTTCAC
The DNA here is from genome assembly GCA_010093605.1 of Lophium mytilinum. Taxonomy (NCBI): domain Eukaryota; kingdom Fungi; phylum Ascomycota; class Dothideomycetes; order Mytilinidiales; family Mytilinidiaceae; genus Lophium; species Lophium mytilinum. Next base: position 1,813,973 of record MU004189.1, on the reverse strand, counting down.
GTGGGCCAGTGTCGATGGAAGTGAGAGTTCGGTGTATTGCTGTTGGAGGAAAGTAACGGCGTGCCACTGGACCTTCATCTGGAAGATTGCCGATCCAAAGAATACGTACGAAAACTCTGCATTGACGAATTGCGAGCTTCGAAGTAATGCAGGAAAACAATTATCGTCATCGTGTCGAAGAGATTTGTACTCAGAGTGCCTTCGTGTTCTAGCATTTGAAGTCCGAGGACATGGCACTAGCTTGTCAGGGACAAGGTAGTCGTATATCATCAAGCGTATCTCAGTCGGCAATTCCATTAGCTTGAAAGGACCAGTAGTCGCTGAAGCCGTTGGAAGTTCGATAGGATCGTGAGACTAAATTAATTCATCAGCAGGTATCAAATGGAGGCGAGAATGACGAGACAAACCTGCTCAACCTTTGCGCGCTTATTCTGGTTAGAGCGCGGAGTTTTAGCCGGGGGGCTAGATCTGGGAGCATTCGCTGTAGCGACGGCGTTCAAGTCCTTCTTTTTGCCTAGTCGAACTCCAGTCTTCTGACTCTGTCGAGCACCGGTCTTCTGTTCTGAAGCAGAAACATTCGGGGCGTGAGATTTGGACAGAGGACGCCTTGAAGCCTGTCGCTTCGAAACGATGGATGCTAGAACTGTCAGACTCATAGCAGTCTTTGGGAACTCAAAGCAAGCATTAGTGTAGATTCATATCAAATGAGAACTTGGAGACAAACCTTGGGAGTGTCAAGAGACTTAGCTTTTACGCTAGCTGACATATTTTTGAATTCCTTAGTCTGTTGATGAGCGCCATGTTGAGCTCCAACGCTCAAAGATAATCCCTGAGGTATCACAACTTCAGGTTCCGAAGATTTCTTTTGCTGTCGGCGTTCGCGATGATTGATAGGGCTTTCATAATCGGATTCGGATTGCTGAGAATGTTCGCAGTCATCCGGGTCCAGGTCTCGCATTGCACCGGCAGGTGGGCGTGCTCTCCTCGGAAGTTTTTGAGGAGCCTCGGAATCATCCATGGCATCAGCAGATCTCTTCCAAGACGTCCTGCCCATCTCTCCCACGGAAACGTTGACCTGCACTACTGTTTTTGAGCGCGCCATATCCGCAGCTAGATAGGGCGAGAGCTGCTGTGTCGCGGGTGGAGACGCTTGAAGGTCTATGAATGGGTTAGATGTGTACAAGGAAACCTCCATTGAAGTAGTTGAATGGTGCTATAGTAGAAAGACTTACCAATCTTCGGGCGGACAGTCCGTCTGTTATTGCGTGAGTTGACGGTCCAAGGAGCGAGCCACGACGACATGTCACTGCTACGTGGGCAAAAGCTGGGCCACACAGCTTCTAGAAAAGCGGAGCCACTACGAAGGAGCTCGGTGGAAAGTGAGAAAAGTAGTGGAAGAAATTGAATCTGTGGTGAGGGTGAAGAGGGCGGAGGTGAAGTAGAAGATATACTCCAGCCTTAAAGGGGAAGAGATATGGAGAATACAACTGCCCCGTCAGGAAGGACCAGGGCTATAGCCAGAAAGCAGAAAGAAGAGGAAGAGTTGAGGAGATTGGATGTGTGGTGTAAAGGCGATGGAGGAAGTTGAAGCTGCTGTCAAAGATATACTTGAGTCGTCGACCGGAAGAGCTACGGAGCAGGCGGCTACCCAGCCAGATACGAATGAAGTCTTGACGCAATAGCAGGAAGAAGTGGAGGAGTTGAGGAGGATGGAAGTGTGGTGTAGAGGTGACGGAGGGAGTTCGAGCTGGAGCTGCGGCTGAATATATACTTGAGCCGTCGGCCTGAAAAGCTATGGAGCATGCAGCTACCTTGCTAAATAGATACGAAATTTGGGTGGAGTGAAGAGCTGATGTAAGTAAGAGACTCCAGTAGCTCGGGTTGATGTGTTTGGGTTGGGGAGTCCTTTAGTGCAGTCAAGCGGAAACTCCGCAGACTACGTATCTATGCAACCGGTAGGGAGATGCCGACTTCAAGGCAGCGCAGTCGTAATTGCTATGCTCTTTGATGATTTCTTGACGACATGAAGGCAGCTTAGATTCGGCGTGACGAGCAGGATTAAGGCTTCCAGCTCACCGCCTAGCGATTCAACGAACGCGCTTTCAACTCACCTGCGGTCAAATATCTCAACCAAGAATGGAACAGTTGTATTCTTGATAGGCTCTTTCACTTATAATGCTCACGGGAAAGTGCAATTGCTTCACACCTCCCAGATGGCCCGACACATAGCAGGCCCGTCCATCATCCTATCGTCACACAATATCGAAGCAGTATGGACGAAGATGAAAACGGCGTTCTTGCTATCATTTGGAGATGGCTTGCGATGGAAAATGGCACAGGATGATGGATGAGAAGACGTTCCCAGCACGCGTCACAGAAAGCAGAGCACAGGCCATGCCGAATCCCTTCCTCGCTCCTCACCCAACGTTCCTCCATCAGATTGAGCCTATCGCCTCGCCATTGTTTCGACTTAGCTGTTGCAATAACAGATTCCCAGACATCTGAGAGATCTGTAAGAAGTTTGATTTGACCGTGTATCGCGATGCAGGAAGGCAGTGGACCCTTGCTTGAAGAATTGAGAGCCAAGCTGCGCACAGAGTTCAGAGTCCACGGTGCGTGTACAAAGATCAGCGAAGCTGAACTCGTACCCTGCTAGTACTACCTGAGAGATTCCAAATTTCACGGTACGTCCGTAAGTCTCTCCTTCAATTATCGCCCTCCGTCCGTACGCACGCTCTCTCTTACCGTCTGTATGTGCGTACACCCTACCAACTTCACAGAAAGCTATTCTCGTGGCTTTAGTTATGGCTTGAGTGTGATGTAATCATTGGATTGCCATGTACCAGAAGGGCTTGTTACATGCGCTATCCTAGTAATGGTCTTCCAATTATTGAACGATGGTGCTTAGTCTCGAGCTGTATTCACGAAGCAAACTGTATATATAATGGCGAAGAACGTCCCGTAGATATTTCTCTATCATCAACCTGCTTCCAGAAATATTCTCTATCAGTCCCTCCTCAATATCGATTTTCGTTCCTAAACATCCATCCCATTTCACTACCATGAAGCTCTTCACACTCTCCCTCCTCTCGACCCTCCTCGCCTCAGCAGGCATCACCAACGCCGAACCACTGTGCCAAAGCCAATGCGCAGGCTACTGTCAGGGCGTCTACAAATGCAACCAGCGCGCCGACACCTTCTACGTTGACTGCGTCTTCGGTATATACGACAACAATTGCAACCTTGTTGGACACAAGTACAGTCCCAACAACGGCGATGCCATCGGCGCTGGTGGAATCCCGTATACGGCTGTAGTCACAAAGCATACGGGGTCCACCGACAGCTCGAAGATTAAGATGGAGTTTAAGTATGGAGGAATGGGCTTTGGGAAGTCGGGATACCAGGGGGATTGTCAGGCGGAGTTTGGCCGGAGGTGCGCGTTTGTCAGGAGTGGCTTCAATTGCCATCAGTAGAGCCTAGCTGGTACGTGTTTTCTATGCTTGTGATTTCGAGGTCTAGTTGCTGAAAGAATTCTAGTCTCTAACTTTGCGGCTCAACGCTGAAAAAGCTAGCTTATAGCGCTTCAACTCCTGACTTGCAGAGCACCAGATGTTCGGGAATAGGAGAAAAGTTGCTGTGGATTTGCTTAAGGCCTTCGTTGTTGGGTGATGGGGTGATGCCTGATCTAAGGGCCTGCCGCTCTAGGAGGGAGAAGATTGTTGGCGTCTCTACAAGATCTACGGCTGGATCTTAGAAACGCATTAGTCCACTGGAGGCTTGCCTAATAGAATAAGTCACAGTCTTGGAGATGGACAATAACGTTGACCATATTATTGCTCAGGGTTGAACCTGGAGGAAGCCTCGTACCAGGCACTATGCTTTTTTTGGGCAGACGCTAAAGTGATCTACTCTAACCTCACTTCGCACCCCTTCTCAACACAATCTGCATAAAAAAGCATTCCTTTTCCCTAAATCTGGTACTAGTATTGGAAATTCTAAAATCGGCTCTGCTCGACAGGGCTAAGAAAAACCACTCGCGGCCGTCTTCAACCCCGCAATTTCGTTTTCTCTGACTCCCATCAATCAATAAGATCATCTCGATTCATTTCATCTCTGTCAGTTTCTTATTCTCTTCTCCCCTGTGCACAACCAGAATGTCCGTCCTCGCAGCCCTCTTCCAGCCCCTATACGACTCCGTCTTCTCCACCCTTCCCTTCCACCAACGCTGGCGCCTCTTCCTCATCCAACCCATCACCCTCCTCGCCGAAGCCCTAACCCTCCCACCCCTCCTCCTCTCCCGCAAACACCACACCATCACCATCCCAACCCGCCACGGCCCCCTCCGCGCCCTCCTCTTCCGCCCTCCATCTAACCAGTCCACTACCTCATGCCTCCACCCAAGCGCCTTCATATCCGGCCTCCCCTCCACCACTGCCCCCTTCTGCACCCACCTCAGCACCACCACCTCCACCATCGCCGTCTCCGCCACCTACCGCCTCGCCCCCCGCCACCCCTTCCCCGCCGCCATCGACGACGTCGACGACGCAGTCACCTACCTCCTCTCCCCCGCCTTCTCCACCTACCTCCGCGCTACCCACGGGGTAAGCGTCGATACGGCCCTCTTCACGCTCAGCGGGCAGAGCGCGGGCGCCAACCTCGCGCTCGCGGCGTGCGCGGCGCCTGCTCTCCGTGGGGGCAAAGCGAAGGCGGTGGTCGGGTACTACGCGCCGGTGGACTTGCGCGTGCCGCCGTGGGAGAAGGAGAAGAGCGAGGGGATGTATGGGTGGTGGGATCCGCTGGGGTGGGCGATGCCGCTGTTTGATGCGTACGCGGGGCCGGTAAGGGAGGGGGAGGGCCGGAATCCGAGGCTGAGTCCTGTGTTGATGGAAGTAGGGGAGTTGCCGAGGGATTTGTTGTTGGTGGTGCCGAGCATAGATGTGTTGGTGGTGGAGCAGTTGGGGTTTGTGGAGAGGGTTAGGAGGGAGTTGGGGGCGGTGAGGGAGTTGGAGTTGGAGGGGAACGATGGGATAGGGCGGGGAGGAGTTGATGGGGAGGGAGGGGGAGGAGGTGGAAGAGGAGGGTTGAGGCGAGGGTGTTTGAGGGGTGTTTTCATGGGTGGTTGGAGTGTGAGTTGGACCCCTTTTCTGCTCTTATATTCCTCAGAGCCCATCTTCTATCCTCCTGACTTTGTTAAGACTAACCTCGTATCACAGTACCTCGCTTCATCCTGCCCAAACAGCGACAAGAAGCCTTCAATCTCGGCTGCTCATCAATTGCAGAAGCTCATAGACGACACGGGTACATCAGCACAGTCATATCTGAACGCACCTAGAATACAACCGCGTCTTTATCAAGACGTCACTGTTTTACACACGATACCCACTCCAATCAATTACTCGAACGTTTCATTTACTCCAAGATACACTATCAATCCGTAATCAACGTGTCCTATCCATATCACGTGACACGATCTATTCAACACCATGCCAAGTCCACTCCTTTCCCCCTCTTCAAGAGTAAGACAAATACCCACAAACAAACCACCAGACAAATAGTGCAATGAGGAGGGTTCACTAGCACCTCGAGCGGCAATTACGGGAATCGCAATGCGGGGTGCGTGATGGGAAGATGGGTGGCCGGATGTCTGCGGGATTGGTGATAAGTATGCGGTGGGTGGCTTGCAGCTTCGGGAGAGGGGGGTGTGTTGGTGGTGCCCAGGTGGTGAGGGGCAGGGTGGGGCTGCGGGCCGAGGGTTTCCTGACTGCGTACGCTGGAGGTATGGAGAGAGGTCCTTTGTCGAGCAAATTGCTAGGTACCGCCATCACACAGTCACAGTCACATGTCAAAATCCTCAAGTATCGAGAGATTCCACCACGGGAAACCGTCGCATTAGTTATTATAGTAATAGATTACCCAACCCTCCATCCTCGGAGGCCCATCCCCATGCCGTCCCAAATCCAATCCCCACCCATCCCACCCCCCAAATCCCACCACCCCCCAAATCCCAAAAATGCAGCAGAAAACCTCTCATAGGATTCCCTTCAAAAACTCCCTTTCCCCCTCCCACCTCCCAATGAAGTCTAGCGAGCGTGAAACTTTTAAATTGTATCGGACAGCGAATGTTGATGCGGATATACACATAATGGTACAGGAAGCGACTGGATCCGGGGTATCAAAGGTGTTGTCGGGGATAGTATGAACGGGCGAGCGTTTCAAGCTTCCGCTGGCTCAGAGCCCTCTCAAATAAAATCAAAATGATTACAAAAGCGTGGTTATATACCCTGTTACGCCCGTCAAAGGACAGGCCGGGTCGAAGAAGAAGTGAAGATGACGAAGGTAAGGCAGGCCACTGGCGGGAAGATCCATAGGGGTGAGGCTCTTGCCGAGTAAAAAAGGTGGTTACGATGGGGGTAGAGGTGCTCGCGGAGGATAGAGGTAGACGAGGTGGGCGGATAAGGTGGCTTGATGGAGGGGTGCCAGCCAGGGTAATGCTGCTCGACGCCAGTTCCAGCGGCGCGCGCGAACACAACGCTCCGTCTATGGCCCAAAGTAATTGGCGTGAAAAATAGTTTGAAGTGAAGTGGGATCTCAAATGGTCGCTGGGAAATGCTCAAATGAACTCCGTTGATGCATGAATCGTTAAGAGCGTGACCGGGTGAGGATGATCAGGGTGGTTGTATGGCGAAATTGTTGATGAGGGGTTGTGATTTATATCCAAAGTGTTGCAAGGAGGTGATGGCGCGTGCTACCGGACTTGCTCGTGGTCGGAGTGTGAGGCGAGCGTATCTCCTTCCCATAGAGAGTGGTGTTCGTCGATTGGACTCCTAGAACCGGTTGAAGGACTCCTGCCACCAGACGAGTAAGACGACGAAGACCCGACTGTCCATTCATCACTGTCTGATTGGGGGTGGAATTCCTCGTAGATGTCGAACATGCCGTGGGAGAAGTCGTCCGCTGGCTCCCCGATCTCGACGTAGTCGTAATCCCAGCGGAAAGTCTTGTCCATTTGTACGCGGGGAAGGAATTTGGCACGGGCGAAGAAAAATGCAATTCCAGCGACTGAATTAATTAGCTTGTGAGTATCGAATTTGGGGTGCAAAAACTTACGTAGACTGCCTGCCACTAAATCGACGGCATAGTGATGAGACAAATACATAGTTGCCCACCACAGCCACATAGTGTAGCAAATGTAGATTGGCAGCATTCGAGGGAAAACGTGACCCATAAACAGAGTCTCCAGTGTTGCCCAGCCGGAATGCAGCGAAGGGAAAGCTCCGAACACCATAGGCGACGCATGGAAACCCGAGGTGTACAGATCAATCCCAAAAAGCTTGTCAATGGCCTTCAACCCGGCAGCATCGCCAGACATGGAGTAGTTTGCGGGAGCAAGGCCGTACATGTTCTCGTACCATGGCGGCGAGCAGGGGAAAACCAGCTGAATCATCACACCGGCGATGTTCATGTAACCGAACGCTCTGGCGAACGTGGGCATGGTTCCCGGGGGTCCCCAGATAAAGAGAGCGCCGCAGACAACCACCGGGGAGCCGTAATGAGCAATCCCGTATGGAAGCCACGCCAAAATGTCCAGCACTACACTCTTGTGGGCGGAGAGTATGTTGCTGAGGTTGGCGCCGTAGAGGATGTTCTCGAGGGCTGGGAGGACGCGGACCCAGATTGGAGGTCTGTAGTCGGCTGAGATGAATCTGTTCATAAATGTTAGCCAGCTGCGCCAGGTTCATTTCTGGTGTGCAGTTCGCCGTGGGCTGTGCGGCCGCGTATCGTCGCAGATCCGTGACACTTTCAAAATCGCCCCCAAAAGTTGGTGTGGCGCAGTACGAAAAAGAGGGAAACTCACTTGCAGCAGGCGAAGAACAGCAGCCACGTCAGGGCAGGCAGAAATGGTAGCAGGAACTGGCGGGTTATTGGCATCAGGGCTCCGGCCATTAGCAGGGCTGCGGTGAAAGTCTTTGCAAACGGGCCAGGGGTCTCCATGACGGAGAGGGCGAATATGGCGATGAGGGCCAGGAAGAGGTACTGGGCGTCATAGATGGACCACCGATGTGACCGCAGCGAGCGGAGTGTGTCCTTGGGGTTGAAAGAGGTCTCGAGCGAGCTGATGGAGGAGGTGGGCGACTGGCGGCTCCGTATCCGCGACTTGGTGGCCCTCCATTTCCGGCGCATGCGGTGGGGGATGAAGGCACCCAGGGCCGGCAGCTTCGTGCTCGACAGCATCTGGGGCGCAGGCGTGTCGAGGAAGGCGAATATGGACGACTTGGCCATCGCAGGCGACTCCCAAGCTCCTCAGCGAAAAGTGATCCGGGGACGGTCTGAACAATGGGCGGCGGAGGAGAGCGGCGCGGGATCGGCTCTGGGCGGCAACCGCGAGTCTGCTGGGCTTCTGGAAGTCGGCTGAGGGCGGAGACAGTCTGGGGCCAGCTCGTCTGGGGATCGTGAGAAGTTGAAGCAGCGTGGGCGGCGGACAGCGGCGGATTATGAAGCTGGGTGTCTGCTGGGCCGGGAGGGTCGGATGGCTGAGGCGTGCAATTTACCAAGCCCGGGCCCGAGAGCCAGCCCGAGAGCAGCCTTGCTGGTGCCACGCTTGTGGCCCGCGCCCGTCGAATCAGCGCGCCGCAAATCTCGTTTGCGCCCCGAAATGCGAGATGATGCTCGACTGCAAGCTGACAGACGCACCAACTGTGGAAAGGAGGCCCTGGAAGCTCCACGCTCCATGTTGCACGGCGGGTCAAGCGGTGGTCGGGCAGGCGTGATGGACTCGATTATCCCAGAGCCGCAGT
>MU004189.1:1164010-1205168 GCA_010093605.1 Lophium mytilinum | reverse complement strand
TACTTTAAGTTTAGTACTATAATATACTTTCTAGTATACTTAAATCTTAGATCTATAAACTTTACTATTATAATGTAAATAAAGCCTAGTATTATACTAATATAGTAATTAATATAAGGATATTAGACTGTAAAAGATTCTAACTATAGATATATAATATAGTAAGCTGGAAATTAAATATATAGAGGCTAAGAAAGTTAATATAAGTAAGGTAATCTAAGAGAAGACTATATAAGCTAGTATAACTAAGTATATAATAGAGGACCTCTTAGTAAAAGCTTACGCGCTATTTAAGCTACCTCTAGATAAGAGTATTAAGAAGTCTTTAATAATAGGGCTAAAATAATAGCTATATACCTACTAAGTACTTATAGTTATATAGATGTTACTTTAGTATAGTACTATATAAGGCGGATTTAATAGAGATAAATAGAGGCTTAGAAAGATAATAGAGATACTAGTTATATACTAGGTAGTTACAGTGTTAGAAGAATATTATACTAAAGTTAAAAGGTCCCGGTCTATACCTAGAAGTCTATAAGCTAATAGCCTAATAAATAATAAAAAGTATCTCTATAAAGGTGCCGACCTACACCTTTAATACCTAAGCAGTAATACTACTTAATATCCCTTATAATGTATATGCGAGCGGCACAGCATTTCTATAAAGATTTAGCTAATACTCGGGAATTTACTAATTATTATTCCGCCGTTACTAAGGAGTAATTAGATTAGAGAGTTTAACAACATCTTTAATAATTAGTAGGCCGGGCCTAGTAGTATAAATCTCTATATTAGTTATTATAATATAAGCAGTTTAATTAATAGTATTAAGAAGAGCCGGTTCTAACTATGTATACATAATTCTAGGGTTAACGGGTAATCTAGTATCTATATTAGAATATACAGTCTAAAGCCGGGGCAGTTAAGAAATATTATTATAATAACTCCTCTCTTATTAAAATATTATATCCTAGATAAGTTATATTAAAGAAAGCTACTATCTAGAATATATAAGCTTTAAGATATCGCGGGTATCTATATTTAGTTTAGGATTATTAGAATTAATAAAGCCTATAAAGAGAAGTTATCTATATTAAATCTCTTCTAGTATATACTAAGAGAAGCCTATATTAACCTATCTATACAGCCTATTATATAGGTATTATTAGAAACACCTTAGAATTAGAGTTCCTGTAATATAGTTAAGTTTCTTAAATTTCTTAAAAAGTAATAGAATCTTAAGGCATAAAGAGGGTTAGTGCCTAAGAAGATAAAGAGAGTATAGAATATATATAAAAGTAATATTCTATATAAAATTTAGGTAATATTTAACTAGATTCTTATATAATATAGAAATAGCTTAGAATTAAAATAAGCTTACTAGGTCTTTAAGAATTAGGTTAGTGTCTAAGTAGAGTAATAGGCTAAAGTCCTTAGCTATCTTATAATTTATTAGACTATAGATACATTAAATTTCTAGATAAGTAGTAAACCTAAATAGAAGCCCCTAATACTGCTTTCTTAGCTAAATAAGTAGATTTAAAACTGCTATTTAGACTTAAGAGATCTCTAGAAAGTTTAAGTAGATATTAGCTATATAATAGCGCAGGTATAAATAGATTATTTAGAAAGTTTAAGGTAATAAAAGTAGTAAGGTAAAAAAGGGGACCTACTAAGCTATTCTTAGGGAAAATTTGCGAGCCTAGCCTACTAATAGCGCCTAGTCTTTACCTTTCTAGCCCTTAGATAACTAGTATAAGATAGTCTTTTAGAGTATAGTCTTACTATAGAGGTAATTTAAGAGAAACGCTAGTATCTACTAGACTCTAATTTCCCTTTTTAGAGATTTACTAGCTAGATTATATTATTAAGCCTAAAAACTAATAAGATATTAGGCATTATAAAAGAGATAGATAAAGAGAATACTATATCTACTACTAAGTAATAGAGTTAAAAGGCTGCTACCCTCTCTATAGAAGTGCTAGATAAGCTTAAAGATTATATCTAATAGCTTATTATCTTAATATCTCTACTAGTAGCAGCGCTGTTACTTTATAAGTAGCTAAGAATTACGTGTCTATAATAGAAGATTTAATTATTTAGATCTTAGCTAAATAGCGTAGAGAGAAAGGCTATAGTTAGTAGATTCTAGAAGGAATAATATTACCTCGCTAATAGTGCTATAGTATGTAATCCCTCTAGAAATATTAAATATAAGGAAAGCTTTATACTAATAATTCTAATTAGTACTATTAGTATTCTAGGCGTTAGATATACTCTTTATTAAGCTTAATAAATAATAATACTTAAGCCGCAGTTTTTATATAGTATATACCTCTAGGGAATTAAGTAGATCTATTATATAGGTTAGAAGTTTAACTGTATTATATATATATTGCAGTCTATAAATAATCTAGTAGAGGTTACCGCTATAAGTAGTAATAAACTAAATGCGTTCTTAGCAGCTATAGTTAGTTAAGTAGACGGCGCTTAATAGATATATAGCATAAAGTAGTAAGCTTTTATAGTAGCTAGCGTTCTAGAAGAAAGAAGTTAGAATAGTAATAGTAAGGTAGATTTAGTAAGTACGTGTATCTTTTTAGAATAAATATTTATAAAATATAGAGTAATAACCTCTTTTTAGGTTGCTAATATATACTTAAAATTATAGTTTTTAACGCTTTTTTAGAAGCACGCCGATATAGAACTATAGTCTTCTTTATATTTATTTAGATACTAGACTTAGTATACTTAATTAATTACCTAGAAATATAGTAATATATTAGCTTACTATAGTTAAGCTAAATAGTAGTTTAAAGCTATATATAAGAAGCTATACTAACTTCCCTCTATAGATTACTTTAAGAAAGTATCGCTGCCTTTATACTTACTAATAAGTGGATTTCTTTACTAAGTTAAGTTAAGAGACTCTTAACTTAGAGTTTATCTAAAATTTAGCTATTATATACTACGCTTTATTTTAGTATCTAAATAGTTAATACTTTCTAGGCTCGGATCTAACTAATTAATTAGTTAGGCCTCTTAAAATAGATTAAACTAAATACTTAATTAGGAGCGCCCTAATTTAATTAAATAAATTAAATTAATATTAAATTAGACGCTAGTATTTATATACTACCCTCCCGTCTAATCTTCTAATTAGCTAGAACGGCCCGGAGCTTTATCTAAAGCTTTAATCTTACCTATATTCTTACTATATATAAGGCCTCTTTAATTTATTAGAAATTTAGGGGTAGTAGAAGGTATAGTAGAGGGTATTATTAGCTAAGGAAGTTTTAAGAGTAGATAAGCTATACTAATTAGCTAAGGAATTTAAAGAAGTAGAGCTATAGTAATAGAACACCCGCCTACTAAGCTAGAGCTATTAATGTTAGCCACTTTAAAGCACAGCGGGCCTGCCGTCTCCGCTAGGTAAAGTAAGTAATTACGGCGATAGAGGGTTTTAGATTAAGAAATCTAAGTTTATCTATTATAGAATTCCTTTAATAAAGTTAAAGAATTCTATATCTACTTAGCTAGACGCAAATTAGATACCTTAGTATATATCTCTACCTTTAATATAATTAAACTATTAAACTATCTTAGCGTAGCTAATATTCTATAAAATATTCTAGAAAATATAGAAGTTACTTAAAACTATAAGTAGTCTTTATTCTTAAGCTTAAGTTATTTAGCTAGAAAGAGTTATATAGTAAATTATATACTCTCTCTATCTAGAAACTACTTAGATACTCTAGTAGGCTAGATACTAGTATCTCTATAGCTATTATTATAAATACGTATTTTTATCTATAGTTAAATACTACTCTATAAATTTTTAAGAATACGCCGTTATCTAAATATTAATATAAGATTGCCCTTAGAACGCTTATATAGTACTATTAATATAAGATTACTACCGTAGCCCCTCGCCTAATAATTAGCGCTAAATTACTGCTAAGAGTTCTTTATCTAACTATTAATACTATCTTTACCTCTCTTATAATATACTCTTATTCGCGCTCTATATAAAGCTTATTTACGCCCTAGTCTAGCTAGGTTATTTAGTGCCGCTATATTATTTCTAATAGCTATTGCCTTATATCTATATCTATAGGTTATTATTTTAATTAGCTTAGTATTTATAGTAGCTACTATTATTTCCGTTCTACTCTTTATTAACTTCTTTAGCTTCTTTATACTAGAGTATATTAAGTACTATAAAATCTTTAAGACTAGGTTTTATATACTTTTTAGTATTATTAATTTCTTTCTAGGAGTACCTATAATCCTCTCTATAAAAACTAGGTAGATAACCTCCTTCTTACTATAAATTCTTAGCTAGCTATCTTTAGTTAGCTAAAATAGACTTTTACTATCTACTTACACAACTTAGTAGAATAGTATACTAACTTTAAGTTTACTAGCTTTTTAAATAGAATATATAGAGTATATACTTCTTTTTTTAATTTTCTTAAACGTGTCTACTATTCTAGTCTTTATATAGTAATTATCTAGGCACTTAAGTAAAAGCTTTATAAGGTATCTAAGCATTGTAATAAGCTTATAATTAAAATAGATATACTTATTTATACCCTTTAAAATGTAACTAAAGACTAGAAGGTTCTTAAAAACTAAGTGCCGCAACTTAAGTAAATTATTTATAAGATATCTATAGATCGAGATAGCCTTTAAACCCGAGTAGAAATACTTAAGTAATAGCTTTATAAAATATCTATAGACTAAGAGGGCCTTTAAATCTAAGTAGAGATACTTAAGTAATAGCTTTATAAGATATCTAAGTATTATAATAAGCTTATAATTAAAGAAGTAAGTAAAAACCGGGAGCTTCTTAAGATTTAAGTATTATAACTTAAATAAACTTTTTATAATATATTTATAGACTAAGATAGCCTTTAAACTTAAGTAGAGATATCTAAATCTAGAATAAAGATACTTAAGTAAAATCTTTATAAAGTAATTAAAGAACGTAATACGCTTAAAACTAAGGTAGAGATAATTAGAGCCCTTAAAGAAAGAAATAAGGTATGTAATCTTTTAATAAAAATGTGTGCATAGTATAAAAATTCTACTAATACTAAAAAGAAATTTAATAAGGAGTACTATAGCTATCTTAAACGCCGATAGTTAAATATAGTAAAGTAAAACCTTATAATTAGTAAAGAGTATAGACGCCTTAAAGAGAAGGTAAATAAACTCCCTAGAGAGTATATTTTAAAAATTTATTAAGAGCGGTAAATAGTAAGACAACTTTAAAGAGGAGAGAATATAGATAGTAAAATACCTATACTTAATATTTATTAAAATAAGGTACTATTTCTCTAGATATTATAGCTTAGAGCTTAGGTTTAGCTTTAGATATTAAAGATGTTAGACAACTAGCTATTATTTCCTCTTATAGTTAATAACAGAAGACAAAAGCTTAACCTTAATAATTTAAACGGTACTAGCAAAGTAAGGTTATATAAGTTTAACTATATCTTTAATATAGAGAATATAAATATTAATATATAGCGCGGACTTTAAAGGCTTATTAATAACTTTAGTTCTTACTCTAAACTTAAGAATATTTATATTATTTTAGATAGCTATAGTAGTGCCGGAAAGTTGCATATAATATTCTCCTAGCCTAACTCTATTATGCGAAAAGTCGCTAAGAGCATATTCTTAGACGCTAATACTTAAGTTATATTTAGTACTATAAGGGTAAATAGAAAAGGTTATATACTCTTTACTATTAGTAATAGTACTAAGTCTAGTAATATTAAAGAACTGCTAGAAATAGATTAAAGGAGAAATGTTAAAGACCTTATACCCGGATACTTAAAGTGTAGTTAATATCTTATAACTAGCTAGGCTAGTCTTAATATACTAATTGCTAGTCTATTAGAGAATAGATATACTTAGCCTACTATTATTAATAAGTAATTATCCCGAGCGGATCTAATCTATTAGCTAATACTCTTAGGTAAGCAAATATATCTAGTAGATATAGCCGGAACTAAGGGCCTAAATAAGAATAAAGGGAAGTGCTAGGCTTTAGTCTAGATAAATAAAGACGCATATTTACTTACGGAAATTCTTAAGAAATATAATTAGATAGAACTTAAGAAAGATAACTTTTATAATAGTAGGGTAAGATTCTATTTATTTTATATAGAGCGCTATTAGCTAATAGATAGTTAATAGATAGAAGATATCCTAAAGAGTTACTTATTAGGCCCTTTCTAAATACCTCTTACTATAGTATACTTAGTGTATATTTACCTTAATTATGCATTCTAGAGAAAGATAGGGCTAACGCTTTCTAATACTAGTAAGATATTTAAAGATAGAATACGTTAACCTAGGGGTGTAAATAGACTTAGATAGAACTATAAAATAAGCTAATAGGGACTATATTACTAAGGCCTACGCGACCTTTTACTATTTAGAAGAGTTAGAGATTATATATAGCTAAGCGCTAAGACTATTTATATAAGAATACTAACACTATACTAATAAGATACTATTTAAGTTAATATATAGGGTAGTATACCTATAGTCTATACTTTTCTACTTATACTCTTTTCTTATTTTTATAATGTAAACCGTTAGCCTTAATTTCTATGCAACGCTAAATCTTTATACTAGTATCTTAGCTTGCGGATTTAGTATATATACCGGGCGCCGGTTAATTAGAGCTTATTAGACTATATAGAGACTCTTAATTAGATAAAATATTAATATAATTAGTTTCTAGATATATTATATCTATACTAATAAATTAGTTACTATTCTCTAAGTAGGTGTCTTTTTCTAGTAACCTGTCTATAAATCTATATATTCTAAAAAGAAGATAATACTAATATATTTATGCTACTCTTAGTATAGAAAGACTAAATATAGTAAATACTTAACTTAAAAATATCTAAAGCTAGAATACTATAGGCCTAGCTACTTCTCTATATAGTTGCGGAAGATTATAAGTAGTAGTAATAATAAGTTCTAATATAGTGTCTAAGTAGGTAATAGTAAAGATAAGAACTATAATACTAATAGTATAGACTATTAGTTATATAGTCTAGAAATCTTAATAGTACTAGCGTAGTATAATTTTAATTACTTTCTATATAAGATATTAAGTACTATAATAGTAAGTATATAGACTAGAAATAAAGGTATATAAGTAATTCTAGTCTAAATTAGTAGGAAATTAGAATCTTCCTTTATAGTATAGAGGTAGTTTAGTAGCTTAGGCTACTTCTATAATATTCTAGAAAGATTCTTATATACACTAGACCTTATAGAGCTATAGTCTACCCCTCTACTTAAGAAAAATTACTCTATATAGTATTAATCCAACTAAACTAAGGCCGGCGGATATAAAGAAGCGTTATAATTATAGCCTAAGGGATTATTATAAAGTAGGCATGTATATTTACGTAAGCTAATAGAAGCTAGTATATAAGTAAGAGGTAAGTATACCTAGTTTACTTATATAAAACCCTATACTTAATATATAGTACTTAATATATTTTTAGTTATAATAACTAGTTCTATAATATACTAGTATCTATAAACTACACACGTATACTATATAGTTAGTAGCTAGAGTCTATTATTTTAGTTAATTCTCTAGCTACTAAATCTTATAGAATTACTCTACTATACTTTACTATCTAACGGCTTTATCGGCCGTCTAATAGGCCCGCGCTAATTAGGCTAATATCTTTTATCTCTTTTCTTAAACCCGCTCTTAGATTCTAGCAACGTAATAATTAGCACCTCTATCTCTAGAACTAAAGCGGTGTACCTAAAGTCTAAATTATATATTAGAATACTCCTCTTATAATAATTACTAATAGAAGTATTATTTAGTTAACCCGCTACCTGTCTCTCTAGGCAACCCGGTTATTTTAGCTATAACTAAGTATATTACTATCTATAATATAGCAGCCGCTTAGAACTAATATATATACCTAGGTAGTATAGTAGAATAGATAGGCTTCTAAGTATATAGATTCTAGGTCTTATACTATAGGCGTTTATTATTATTTTAGGTGCCTTAGCTACTTCTTTAAGATAATTTAAGATAGTATAAGCCCTACTACTAGCACTATATAATTTAAGTTACTAGTATTAATCTAATACGCTAAAAAATAATACTTAAAATAGTATACTAAGAGTAGCGTCTTACTATTACTAGAGTATATAGTACTATAATATTATACAGGCCGGCTAGAGGAGGTTAGGGGTGCTAAAGTAGGAGCCTAGGCGTAATAGTGCGCTAGGTACCCCTTTTAGATTACTTCTAAAAAAGTAATAGCTTTTTATATATATTTTTCTTAAATGTAGAAAAGCTAGAGTATTTATATACGCTACCTAATTTAGTAAATATTTCCCTCTAAATAGTTAATTACCTACTTTACTAAGAAATCTTAATACTAATATAGCTATAGTTATTAACTTTCTCTTAGATAAGTATCTAACTTTAGTATAGAGTAGTATTAATACTATAGAGAGCTTCTAGCCTTATATTTATCTAGTTATAGTTAGTAAGAGTTTTCTTAGAGGTACTAAAGTTAAAACTTTTACTAAGATAATTCTATAGAGCCTAGGGTAGGTATTTAGAGATTTCTAGCGCTAGATAGAGTAGTTCTAAGCTACTAGCCGCCTTAGCTTATCTCTAATAGAGCCTAACTTCTTTATTAGTAGTAGCTTACTAGACTAATAGTTATACTTACTCTATACTATTAATTGCCTTATAATACTATTTAATAACCTTAGTAGAGGTAATAGCTATAGCATTTAATAATCTTTCTAATTTAATTAGTATACTATATTAGAGATAGGTACTAGATAAGAGCTCTTCTAGTAAATACTAAAGCCTTACTTTTTTTTTAAGCGCTTATAGTATATTTTATATAGACGCTTTAATTAATATACTAGCTTCTTCTAAGAAATCTAGCTTAAAAGAATAGCTAAAAAGGTTAGCTTAGATGCCCTACTATAGATCTATAGGCTAATAAAGTATTAACTATATAACTTAATATAGGTCTAGATCTTATTAGTTCTAGTTAATAGTAATATAGAAGAAGTATAATACCTAAAGTAGTAGTTCTAGCTTTTTAAAGGTGCTCTAAAACCGTTTAATATAACTTTAAGTACTAGTGGAAAATTTAGTAGGTAGCATAAATATAAGGGAATTAGTAGAAGATATTATAGAAATCTTCTTAGTAGTAGTTATAGAAATTTCTATAAGTACTATACTAGACTATATAGTAGGTGCTATAGAAATCTCTATAGAGGGTGTAATAGAAATATCTATAAAGGGTTTAATTAGATTATTACCCCTTTAACTACTAAGGGGTTTTTATATAATTTATACCCCTTCTAGAAAGATTACTAGCTTTAGATTATTAT
Organism: Lophium mytilinum; assembly: GCA_010093605.1. NCBI lineage: Eukaryota > Fungi > Ascomycota > Dothideomycetes > Mytilinidiales > Mytilinidiaceae > Lophium > Lophium mytilinum. The sequence continues at coordinate 1,195,739 of MU004189.1, read as the reverse complement.
ATAGTTATCTAGGTCTCCTATATAGAAGGGAAGCATTATAATAAGCTATATTTAGTATAATATACTTAGGGGACAGCGGAGTATATATAATATATTCTCTCTTACTAGATTATTATCTCTATTTAATGCATACGGAGTAGAAAGGGTTAACTTCTAGAATATAGTCTACTATACTCTATAGAAGTAGAATATAAAAAAAAGGGAAAGATAATACTTATAATTAAAGAGCTTCCTGCCTATAAACTATTTAAGATAGATAAGTAGCCTAAATAAGGGGTTATATAATATAGAGCGTATAAAGAACTAATTATAGATAGCCTATAACTTTTACTTAGGTATATAAGTACTTACCTAAACTTCTACTCTCTCTAGCCGCTTAAGAGCGCTAAAAACCTTATAAAGGGTGCCGCTTAGAGCATAATTATATTATATAAGTATTTTACTAAAAACTAAGATATAGGTCTATAGTAACTATAATAATAAAATAATAACTTTAAGGTAGGGTACTAGAGTAATTACGTCCCTATAAGTATCTCTAAACTTTTTATAACTTAAAACCTCTTTTTTATCTTAAGATATAGCTCTAAGAAGCTGCCGATTTAGAGTTATTTTAATATTCCTTACCTTGCGTAGCTAGTAGGGTTATAATTATGCTCTAAGCGGCACCCTTTTACGCGGGTAATAGAAAAAGCTAGATACTAAACTATTAAAATTACTTATATAAGCAAAAAATACTTTAAAGTATATTAATATTTAGCTACTACTTACTTATCTAGAAGCTTAAAATTTATACTATTAGAAAGAGCTACTTCTTAAGATTACTTTTATCTACTTTTAAAGTATAGCTTTCTCCTAATAATTTACTATAATTACGCTATAAAAATAGTAAGTAGTTTTAGTATCTAGCTTTTTCTATTACCTGCGTGCCTTTATAGAAGTAAGTTCTACTTAGTATATATATAAGGCACTATAGGTAGATAATACTATACTGCCTAGGGCCGCCTATATCCTAGTTTTAAGCTAATATTAGATAGATAGTATAAAGAGCCTATAAGGTTACTAAGCTAGATTTAAGAGACACTATAATAAAATAAGTTACAATACCTTTTTTTATTTTACTAGCGGATATTTATATAGTAGCTATACTACGCCTATAATAGAACTTATATACTATATAGAATAAATTATACTCTAATATTATATTACCTAGAATAATAGATTAACTAGTTAATAAGTATATTACTAAGCTATAAGTTAAGATTATCTATAGTTTTTAGCTAAATAAAGACCTACTATTACTTACTCTATCTATAAATTAAGTATTAGTACTATAGACGCTTATAATACTCTAAGGCTAGACGCCTATAATTACTAAAGTACTTCTAGCTATAGAGGTCTATATAATTATATTTACGCCTAAACTAGTCTATTATAATACTAGTAGTAATAAAAGTCTAAGCCGCAAGCTCTATATAAGGTGTCTAGAACCTAGTAGTACTAAAGTTTCTTTAGAACTAGAAAACTCTATTAGAAATCTACTAAAGCGCTTACCTTTTATATATCTTATATAATCTATATATTCATAGGGCTCTTTATAACTTACTTTTACTTTTATAGAATTAAAAGAATATTAGTAGGCTTACTCTACTATCTACTTAAATATCTATAAATATTTCTAGGCCGGTCTAAAAGCCCTATTTCTAGCTAGTAGCCTTCTTAGATTAACCTTATTCTTTAACTCTTACTATTAGCACTTATAAAGGTCCCCCACTTAAATTATATAAGAATAGCTAAAGAGAACTAGATAGCCTCTAGTTAAGTAGAATTAGACGCTATAGTAAAATAACCTTATAAGCCTATTAGAAAGAATAATAGAAAGTAACTAACTTATAGTCTAAAGGATAAGATAACTAATATAGCTAAAGAGAACTAGATAACGTCTAGTCTAGTAGAGTTAGAAACTACTAAGAAAGATTTAACGCGTAATAGAAGTATAGATAAAGAGACTAGAGGTAGTATACTACTAAAATTAGGTATACTTACTTTTATCTTAGCTATATTTCTTGCATGCTAATATAATAAATATAGGTATTACGTTAAAATAACCTTAAAAGACTAATAATATTAGCAATAATAATAATAGAAAGAAAACTACTCGCGGTCTAAAGAGTTTAATAATAAATAGAGATAGAGAAGTTAAAGATTATAGCCTAATAGATTTAGAGAATAATAATATAGAAGGGCGACCTATATAGATTCCCCCTATTTACCGCGCGTATAATAATAAATTATTCTAGATTACTAAAGTACTTAAATAATTCTATCTTCCGGGCTATAAGGTATTAGGGTAGTATATAGCTACTAATCTTAAAACTATATATAAAAGTTTACCCTTTAGCGGGCGTAACTTCTAACCTATTAGTAAAGGGGGAGTTCTAATTAAATCTAAGAAGAGCACCGCGGCCCGTAAGGGTAAAGCTAAGGGAGTTAATTAGGGTAAAGCTAAGGGGGGTAATTAGTATAAAGGTAAGAGGGGTAATTAGAGTTAGAAGAATTATAGATTAGGTTTAAGATTTAGGGAATTATAGCTTAAATATAGTTTTTCTTTAGGCTTATAAACTTTATCTTATATAGTAACTTTATAACGCGTCTATATATATAGCTCCTCCGCATTACTTTTTATATGCTCCGTCGGCATATTACTATCTAAATTACGTGCTGCTTCTATTAATATACTATACTAAAAGAGCACTATAGTTGCTATTTCTCTAGTGAATCCTAAACGCCACTTCTAGTTTAATGACTGCAAAACGTTGTATTAAGTGAATGAAAACCTTAACGGTGGTACGGACCAGTCCCACGACTCTTCGGTGGTAGCCGGTGGAGCTGGATCTGGATCTGGAGCTTTATACCCAGGCCAATACTTGCATGTTTTTAGTAGACGATCGGACGAAGACGAAGCGGTAGTGCCCTCCATGCTTGTTTTCCCGGGGTTTATGATGGTTAATTTGTTGGAAAGCTTTCGAAGGGATAAGTTATAATAAGTAATCCGTGAAATAAGGCTTCCGAAGCGCAATATATATACAAATATGAATGCATTGTGAATTATGTAAGATGTGTGAATGTGACTACATTGTATGTTTTAATACATCAACGCACATTCCACCCCACGGAAAGATTAATGCTTTCTAAACTCGATGGCAGTTGAGCAGCGTGTAGTGGGGAGAGGATCAGGGATTGGACCTTATCAGGCGATGAGCGGCAAGCAGAAAAAGGTCAGGATGTGGGTCCAAAAGCTGTTGTATAGACAAGCGTCCAGGGGCTACGTATTGAGCGGCAGAAAAAAAGGTATACACAGGGTGCTACGAAAGGCTGCTGGACAGGAAAGGGCTCGACATCAATCACTTGAGTTTATGGGATCGAAACAAAGGGTGTGGGCCACGCTCTTACGTTTGCGATCGAAATACTAAAGAGCGAAAGGTAATTTGATAGTTAGAAGGTTGAAATATAAGCTACAGCGTAGTGAGAGGCTGGAGTGCTAGGGGACGCATTTAGAGTTCGCGGTAGACCAATTCGCGACACAAGACAAGAATACGATCAAGTTGTTGGGAAGAATCAACAGATGTGCTATGGGTAAGGTACAGTAGAAATGCGTTTAAAGGCCGTTCAAACTACTCAAGTAGACTCGATTGCACCAACCGCAAGAGTTCTGGACATAGACTCAGCATCAAGTCCAGAGCTACACCTCGTTGCAGTATCTCGCGAGGTTCGTGGGATCTTCTGGATGCTCGTATAGCCACTCATCCAGGAACTTGCTCAGCTTCACGACTTTTCGTCGAGCCCAGGGCATTTGCAAGACAGCGATTAAAAACTGCATGCCCCAGCCTAGTCGAATGGACTCAGCACTCTGTGAATGCGCTTTGATGTCGGCTAACGAATACCAGTAGTTGTAGTCGTCCTCCGTCTAGCCGTGCCAATAGCCATATCCTTGGTCCTCGTCTGTGTAATCGTGCCTATCTTGCTCATACAAGAAGCTATCGTCTCGAAGATCCTGTAATGCTTCGAGGTCTGCTTTGAGATCTCGATACTTGACGGCCGCCCTAATGCTTGGCGGTTTTTCTACGGTGGAGGAGTGTGTAAGCGGATTCGTCTCATCGCACTATACTGGCCCGCACTGTGAAGGTACAAGTCGAATGGTGTATACATGTATACATGATGTTCATTGCCTTTTACCATGGGCGAGATCTGTGCTGTCAAGAATTTGACATCGGACCCAAGCAAGAACTTGGCCTCTGGGGGACCCCAAAAAGCGGTATGTCGGTGCCAAAACCTGCAGACTATCGTGCATGAAGTTTGAGACTTTGAGGATTTGACGTTAAAACCAGGAACGAATTCGGATGTTGAAGAACCTCTAACGCTGGCGAATAGGGTCCAAAAGCACCTAATGAGCCTCTGTGATATGTGTGCCCAGAATAGTGACATTAAGGCAAGGAATAAAACTGCCTGTTGGAGGACTTCAACGACGTGATGTAGGTGCCAAGTGGATCGAGTTCGTAGGCCTGCAATCTGGAGGGTCGAGAACTATACGTCGCTTTAGAGTCCGGCAGGCACGTAGGAGTACTCCAGACGCCGGTGGATAAGATCCAAAAGCATCATGGGCTCGCGTGTGATATGTGAGGCCGGAGAAATGATATCACATCTTTGCGAATAATCTCCCACCAGAACACTTCAGACGGTATGGTGTAGGAGCCAAACGGTAGGAGTTGGTAGATTCCCCATTTGAAGTGTCAGAGACTTTACATTAGGTCAGAATCTGTAGGTCACCGGGGAGTACCTCAAACGGCGGCGAGTAAGATGCGAAAACAACCGATAAGCTCTCGTGTGATTTGCGAGGCCAGAAATGGGAGATTACGCCTTGGAATACAATAGTCTACCGGAGGACTTCAAACGGTGGTATGCAGGCGCCAAATGGTACGAGTTTATAGGTTGGCAATTTAGGGGGTCGAAAACCTTACATGGCGTTGAACTCTGGAGGGTAGGTGGGGGTACCCTGACGGCGGCAAATAGATCCATTGAGCCCTCGTGTAATATGTGAGGCTGGAGAATTAGGATTGCATCTGGATGTATAATCACATGCCGGAGGACCTCAAACAGTGACATGTAGGTGCCAAATAGCACGAGCTGATAGGCATGTGATTTGGGGTGTGGCAACAATTACATCGCTTTTAAATCTGAGGAGTAAGTTGGGGTACCCCAGACGACGGCAACTCTTGAGCAACATTACGTTAACCATGATGCAATACTAAATCTGGCGATGAAGAATGAAATTTATCACACGTTGCAAAGATAAGGGGGTTCTTTCTGTAAAGATGCATGTTCTTAAAATGTTGGATTAAGCGGCAATTTGAGAGCATGCACGCACGCTATACACGTTGAATAAAGAATAACCAGATGGTCGCAAATGTCCTTCAAAGAGACGAAAGCGTGTGAGACAACGCTTTATTTGTGACTACAAGCTATAAAAAGCAATCAAAACCTACCAATCACAGACCCTCCTCGTCCAGAACGGCCCTTTGACCCCCTCAAACAGCCTCGCCGTACCCATCATTTCCCCCTTCTTCGTACAAATGGTGCACGTGAGCCCAAAGAAAGTCACAGAGAGACACGGCTCGTCGCTGAAACCAGGGTCTCTTCATCGCAAGCGCAAAGAGTCGGTCTTTCCAACCACTCTGTGGCATCTCTTCCGCCGCTTCTTCTTCGTCTTCTCCTTCTCCTCCCTTTTGCTCGACGACGTGTACTCCGCAGCCAGCGTGATCGTCGGCAGTTTGGGGCCGGACGTCGGTCGCTTCTTCCTGATGTTCTGCGCTTTGCGTCTCCGTTTCCGCTGCTTGATCTCGCCAATCCGCCATAACCGTCACACTTTGCGACCAGATTGCGGACGGTCCGTACCCTACGCGTACCCCATTAGGGATGGTCATGTTGCTGTTAGCCTCAACTTCCGGAACGTAGCTCTCGAAGACCAGTACCATGCTCTCAAGCTCAGCACGCCAAGACGGAAGTTCTCTGATCAGTTTGAACATTTCGTCTCCGGAAAAGTAGTAATGACGACGGGCGACGAGGTAGCTGTGAGCGTTGGCGTTTCGTACCTCGCGTAGCGTGCCAAATGCGCTGATTTTGGGCCAACATCTACCAAGAGGGTATGTCGAGTACGTTGCCAGTTCATCTTCCAGAAGCCCCGCTATTGTTTCTTGAAGTGACGTGAGCCGCTGGGCCAAAGCGTCGAACGCGAGGCGCTGAGCTTTCGTTAGCTTTTCTTCTACTTGGGCCTCCGACTCCGTTGGTTCTGGTAGTTGAACCTGATCTGTCAACATTTGGGCCACGTGCTCTGCAGCGAGATCGTGCTGGAGTACATACGATAGGGCGGTCTTGACGTGGAGAAGAGCGACGCGTGCACCCCATAGAATGTCGTTGACGTTGTGTAAGTTCTGCGTGATGTCGTGGTAATGGGCCAAGTATGCTCGGATATCGGCAGTCGAAATCGGGACCACGCCGCCTACTTCAGTCACTTGTTCTTCCGGGAGCGTGATTGGGTTTGCGGGGCCTGCGTACCAGTCCCAGCCACTCCCTGGTAGCTCGGTATGTTGTTCTGGTGTCATGGTGGTTTGAAGTGGGCTTGTTCGGTACTTTGGGTTCAAGAAGAGGTGCAGCAGGGGACGGTTGAGGAACATGATGGAGGACCTGACTGCGAGACCTATATTCTTTAAAGAGAGCTACAGTGGATTTTGCTCAATAGAACAATAGACGTATTGTAGGGTGAAGGAAGCGAATAGGGGGCTATTGTACAAGTTGTTGGAGGGGTGAAGGGTATTGTTCAGCTATTGTATATACTTTACATTTGCGCTTGTACGACGGGCTGCGTTATATTACACCACGTCTAAGAACAATAGAGCCCAAGGAACAACCAAACAGTGTCATTAAGTGTCATTTGTAATCAAGTTCTCATATTGCTGGATTATCTGCAGTCTATTGAAACGTATCTGGCAGTGTGTTAAAGTAGAGTTTCTCCCCAAAGACTCCATTCCAGTACTTGGTGATAGTTGGTATCTTCGAGTATAGGCACAATAATGCCTAAAAGCTATCAATCATCTTATACATCCGCATATGTGATAGCAGCTGATGTCATTTACTCATCTGTTTCCAGACGAAAAGATGTGAGGGTCTTGATCACGCCCCTCAAACGACGGCGATCGTCGCGCGCTGATAAGTAGATCAAGACGCGCTGCCCCAGCGCGATATCTTCTGGAAGAATTTTGCTACCCCCTAACTGGAGGGTAAGGTGCTCGTCAAGTGCATCTTCTAATTCAATTTGCGCTAGGGCAGTGATACCCTCTGATCCTTCCGGACGATTAGTGCTGTCGAACACCGCCCGCCATTCTGCCCCACTCATCGCTCCTATCGGTAGCCGAGTTTGAAAAACACTGCAGATGATGGGACCGTAGTACCTCCATCGGCATTGCTCGAGCTTGATCTCGCCCATGAGAGCCTTCTCCGCCATTACGCGGCGTTGCCAGGTGAGAATCAGGGCCTCCAATTTCCGGAACTTGCCCGGATGAAGCGCTTCGAGTTCCGAGTTCATCATCTGCTTCATCTGGTCTCCTTCTTGCTCCCATCGTGCCAAACGTTGCTGGGCGACGGCCATGTCGGACTTCATGGTCTCCTTCTCATACCAATCCGGGCGGTAAAGCGCCCCTGTGTACTGCATCTTCACTCCGACCGCGAACAGAGTTTTCAGAAGGTTGTCGCTTACCCACATATCGCGGTCTAGGGTGGAATTGTCCTCGGAGTTGAGGGAGGGCTCTCTGCCTAGAGATGACCAACCAGTCGGGTCTGTGAAGAACTCCTCGTCGATATCATCCACGCCCAAGCATTTCGCTGTGCAATTGTACGGAAATAGACCTTGGTCGCTGGTCTCAGGCGGCATTCTGGTAGGGGTGGACGATCCATTCTTTGGAGAGTGAGAGGGCCCACCAGCCTCAGTTGCAATCTCAAGGTCCTTAGTTGGGATATCCATGGTGATTGAAAGCGTGGAACGGATGGTGACGAAAGAGAAACTACGTCTCGTGCGTGAGACTTAAGTATCAGTTAGTTGTCAGAAGAGAAAGTGAATGTGGCTAAAGTGTATCTACAATGACCTCTGAGCGTTGACATTCACACTCGCTTGACTTAAGCCCGTAGTAGTTGTCGGGACAAAAAGTGATTGTGGCTAAAGTGTATTAACAATGATCTCCAAAAACGTTAACATTCACTCCCACTTGACTTATAGGGAATCTCCCAGGCAGAAGCATATGCAGGGTCCTCTCGGTGGGCGACATATACTGGCAGGAGTGGCTACGTTCACTGCTTGTAGAATTCATGGTAGCCTAAATGGTCCCACAAACGTTTCAAACCCAGAAGTCGGTCGCTGTGAGATCGATGTAAGACTGTACCATATCGTAGAGGCTGTTGATCGCGACGTAGTAGTATATGCAAATTGGCCCTGGTTTGTGAGTTTTGGAATAGATAAATTCACTAGTATAGGTGTATGTTCCCGCCATAAGTGTATAAAAAGTGAGAATAATAATCTCAGGATCGATCCTTTCTTTCTCCTAAGATGACCCTTCTAATATAGAAGGATCCGTTTGCTATCTAACACTTGTCTGTGCAACTTACGAAGAACGAAGAGTCCAGAAACGAATAAATCGCTTAGAACATCCATTTCAGTCGAATTTCAAACAAATCTTGTCTCTCCACTTTCAAGCACATTTCAAATATTCTCTCGTCTCGAGGATTACAAAAAGCTGATGCCTTGATTGGAAAGTAGTGTCAAAATCTTAGGTACTCATGACTTTCAAGATTCTGGGAATTGCTACGAACTAAATTGTGCCGAGTCGACCCGCAGTACTCGAAGAATGAACCGAGACGCCTATAACTTCTAAGGGAAGACTAGGATTATCCCTTCAACCGAGTGGTCACTATTTTTACGCGGCCCACGGACAGTCTATTTATTTTCCACCGTCTCCAACGCTCAACCAAATGGATGCCGAAGAGACAAATGCTCAAAACGGAGCCCAAGCTCCAAAGGAACTCTCGGTAAGCTACTACCTTATCCAACAGACCTTCTAGATGCAAGTGCACACTCCAAAAGTTGATGACTGTGGAAATCGGCTCGTAGATCCCTGCCCAGTTCTGTCCCGAGAGTGTCTTGTAGTGTGCGCTTACGCTAGATAATAACCCTTTCGGATAGAGGTATAATATCAAAAAGGTTGGGAAAGTCGAGATCAAGTCGTGTAGACACTCCAGAGTTGACTCGCAGGGAGTGTTTGGGTAGCGAGCGGGGCGCATTTGAAGCCACACCCACTCCCGCCACATCTGTCCTGACGGCGTCCACAGTACCGCGAAAAGGTGAACGAGCACCCAGGCAAGCTGGAGCCAACCCTCTATGGTCTGATTCAGATCGATCCGCTTCAGCTGCTGCTCAACCTTCCCGAGATTGCACATTGCGTCGAGGAAATCGCCAACTCGGATCCCGTTGGCATTCCAGATGGTAGCAGTGGCCCATACTGTCTGTTCACCTGGCCTCTGGACCGAGATGTAAAGATCGCTCCTGGTATCGATATTCAAGAACATATCCCTGCAAGACGCATTCTTGTATTCGAAACCACCGGAGAGAATGGAATTTCCAATCTCACCAGTATAGAGCGGCATCGATCCTGTGTTGGGATCATAGAACCAGTGGATCTGAAGGAGATTCCACTTGAGATACATTGCATGGTTCATGAATCTACATTTGGAGAAGAAGTGTCCAAGGACCGGATTCACCTGTCGACCTTCGGCTCCATGGGCCGACTTCAAACGCTCGAGCTGGTCCTTCCACATGATGTGCTTTAGAGTCGGGGATGTCTTGACGATGCCATTCCATTGCTTGCTGACTTTGCTGCAGCGAATCAGGTCCGAGACGTCGAGATTCGAGGCGATGAGCTCGAACAATTCTGTCGTATGGAGGACCCGCGATGCGGCCGAAGCTGGAGCAGGCATTGGGGTTCGCGCGGATCGGTAGGAGCTTCGAAGGGTTGTTGGTGATAGGAAATTGGAAATGGACTTCTTGTTCAGATAGAAGATTCTAAGGTTGTGGTTGGGATGTGGGTCTTGAAAAGAGCTGGTGGTTGTTCACAATCAATCTTGCGCCCATCTTGATACTTATACACCTGCAGACCCGCTCTTGGTGTGAATCACAGGATTCATCGGAGTGAATCGAGGCCTGAATGCGCGGAACGAAGTGCCCTGTATTTAAACCCTTCCAGCTCTCGAGATCCGTAATCCATTCCACACTCCACTCACTTTCCGCCACCACAGTTCCATCTTGCAACCACCATCACACCCCAAAAATAGCTCAACAACACCTTTTACCAGTTCCGACCCACTCTAGCTCACGATGTCTCAACAAAACACTACCATGGATCCGGTCGTCAAGGAGCGCCTCACCCTGCCGAGCCTGTCTACCGAGATAATCGGCATCGTCGTGGAGAAGCTGTTCGAGGGAGATAGCGAAGAGAAGAAACAGAAGAAGCCCCAATCCCAATACGAACTTGGAAGGAAGGACCTATGCAGCTTAAGGCTTGTCTGCCGCGACCTCGATCAGAAGACACTTCGAGATGTTGGGAAGTTCATCTTCAACGGCAAGCACGGATGCATTCGGGCCAAGAAAGACTCACTTCGCCGCTTCATTGACATCTCCAAGCATCCGATTTTCGGTCCAGCAATGCGAGAAATCAACTTCAAGTTGTATCATTACGACAAGGAGCTCGCCGAGGATCTCCTGGCGAATAAATTCGATTACGAGCCCAAGGACCGAAACGACGAAGAAGAACGATTCGCGAAAAAAATGGTCCACAACGGAAGCCCATTCGGCGATGCTGTCTCTCGTCTCGGAAACTGCCGTACCGTCAAGGTAGACTTTGGAAAACACTATGCTTGCAACAAGATGAGCCCCAACCGCGCATTTCCTCACTACGAGTGGGGATCAGATTATCCTGCTCTGATGTTTGTTATCCGAAGAATCTTGCTTCAGCAATACAGGAGCGGCGCACCTCTTGAGCACCTTTCCCTTTGCGAACGTTACTCATCCTCCGGTCGCGCTGTCCCAACCCTAGCATTCCATTCCTTCGGCAGATACGAAACCGGAGCACTCGATTTCTTAGCCGGCCCCGAAACCGGCCGCAATGCTCTCTCACACTTGAAGACCCTGAGCCTCGGTTTGAGCTTCCACCATCTAGGTAACTACCGCCTCCAAAATCACGTCAAACCATTAGAGGCTGCTTGTGGGACTCTCCAAACTTTGAATCTACGGCTCGACTTCTCGATTCCAGGCCGATTTTTCATTCATCAGCTGTCCTCCCCACATCTTCACTTCCGGAATCTTTCTGTGCTCTAGTTAACGAACACTTTCGCTTTCGAGACGGATTTGATACAACTCCTTCAAACCCACGCGAGCACTCTCAGGGACGTAGAGCTGTGCCAGGTCATTCTTGCATCGAACTCAAGCTGGGAGAACGTCCTGAAGTCGATCTGCATCGGGCCTTTCAAACTCCAGCGCCTCTCCTGCATTGAGCTCCTCCAGGTCGCCGGGGAGGAAAGGGCCAGTGTATGGCGCTACCACCGAGTAAGATTCTTCGGATGCCCAGACTTCTTTGACACGGATATGGGTAGCGACTTGAAGTATAGGAAGTATGGTCCTACTGGCGAATACCACGTCGGCGCAAATTTGCGCTACTCGTCGCTAAGCGAAGAGATACGAAATGACAAGGAGCTGTGTTCCGACGACTGGGTGGTGGTGGAGAAATCGGGGTTGAGGGACACCCCGTGCCAATTCACCATCTGTGCGAATTATGATAATTTCCAGGAAGTGCTCAAGGACTTGATCCGGAGCATATCGCTCACGATGGTGCCGCGCAAACGGGATGATCGGAAGAATATATTCCCGTTTATATTCAGGGAGCGTCTCTAGAGCTCGCGAAGCGGGATTTCCAGGGGCCTAACAGGCGGCTGGGGAAGCATCTGGGAGTGACGTAAGTCTGGCTGTCAGCGTGTGGGAGGTAGAGTAATGTGATAAACCAGAAAATCTAGATTGTACACGCGCCGAACTATACTGTATGAGAATGAAGTATTACAACATCTTGATCTTGTGTCAAATTTGCAGTGAGATGAACAGTTGATGTGCATGTCTAAGTCAGCGATGAACGGCTCCGTTAAAAAAACGTTAGAGTTACAGTGGTTATACTGATCGCGGACGCGGCGAAGATTGCTAATTCCGTTGCAGTAATAGCGGATCGTAAGATGCGAAGCGTCAAACATAGCTTACGTAGGCCCTTTAGAAGCAGAATTTTTAGTATAGGATGGGAAGAATAGGTGCAGCGACCTAGACCGAACAAGATGCGAGGCAGATATCAAAGAGCTAGGAAAGAAACCGGTGACAAGGGGAAAGCCAGACGGGGACGAGAGACCCCGGGGCACTTACCATTGCTGTGAAGTTTGTATGAAGCAATGTCAATTAGTCTAATCCGAAGGTTTTTCCTCGGCAGTGTGCCAAACATTTAGACTTGAACAAGGGTTGGTGCCCACGTGATGCCGGATGGAAACTCTCCGCACACCCCCGGGCCCAACTCAGCCGCCTCGTAGTGCAAGCTGAAGTTAAAAAAAAAGCAGGAGCAATTAGATTTGACGTCTACATCCACTATGGTCCACAGCTTCTCTAGCAATGAAGTAATCTTCTACGCTCTCTACTTGTAGGTATCACAGAGCATGTGAGCATAAGTTTGGGCCCACGGATATATCACTGTCAGGCTTCAATCTTGCCTCCTCAACACGACTGTTAGGGGTCGCCCGGACGGATAGCAGGTAGTCGCTTAGCGAAATTGCAACATGCCTTTGGCTACGTTAAAGCTTAACTTTTGTAAGTAGTGTTTAGATGTTCCAAAGCCTTTGGAGGCACCCTAAGCAGTAATAGAAATGATGCGTATACTTGTGTCGTAGTGTTGTATCTCATTGAGGTGTCAAGTTTTAAGAATTACGTTACGTTGAATATAGCAGGGTGAAAGGCAAGCCAGCGCGCTCTGATCTAGCAAAGGGATCAGCCGGTGATCTTCGAGAAAGTTTGTTTGCTTGCTAGGTATCCGGTCTGTTTGCGTATCAGAGCACATTCCACTATATTATCTTGCGCCTTCTATCGTCAATCTTATTTCCCTACGAAAGATCTAAGCGGAGGAGTCCCTAATTGAGATATCGGAACATCGAAGTCTTGATCATATCCACGTCAGATCCACGACATGTCGCTCGTTCCCATCGAACCGGCGTTTTCCCAGCATGGTACCGTTGACTGGACAAACTTGGCCCAAATTCCGTTCAATACCTCCATGGCTATCCTAGGAAGGTTAGCAGACGCGGGGCTCCAGCCATTGACGGTTGCCATGGCGCAGGCGATGGGCCACTGTTTACCTATCAGTGTTGCCGGGGAAAAAAAACTGAAAGAAGCCGTGTCGTCTTGCAAGGCATTCAGCAGCTTTGGAACGATGCTCTGGTTCGGGATTGGAGTGCGACATATTCTACGAACAATGGTTGATACGAGCCAAGGGGCTTCAAGCGTAGCGCTAGTTGCTTGCCTCGCCGAAGGGTTCGGCCCAGAACGTGCTGCTAAGGTTTTGTACGAGATGGCGAAGCTAGTGCGAGTCCCTTCGAATCTGTCCCCAAGTTATGATCAGTGGGTGCAATACGCCGAGGTCTGCTCAGGGCTACTTGCCACATCAACTTTTGGGCTGGAGGTGCACCAGCTTTCCAAGCTATCGAATTATGCTATTCCAGCTAGTGCAAATCACTCTCGGGATGGAGTGAGCGACCCTGATATAGTCAACAACGATACGGTCGTCAGGGAATTAGCGGAGTTTCTCGTGCTGATTGGGCGCATACAGCGGAAGGAGTTGGACGCGGTAGAGGTACTGAGCGGACCCATCGGTATCTGGGCGGCTAAGTTCTGCGACTCGTTCCTTGGGCTACGAGTTGTTGTCTACTCGTGCGATGGACGCGACATATTTCAGAATTACAACACCTCCACAGAGACACCTCAAATCGTGTTCCAGAACACCCCGAGACTCGAGCGAAAATCGCGTCTTAGCTTGATTAGTCGAGTCACCTCGCTCAAATTAGGAGAATTTGTCCGGATAGGAACATCGCACCCGGGGCGCCAGGGCGACATGTTTTTTCCATATTCTCGTGTCAGATGGGATAACATATTGCAAGGCTGCTATGGCTTCGACGCATTGACGGCTTTTAAATCCGAGAAGAACGGAAAATTGCAGCCGTTTGCTCATCTCTTCGCAACATATGCACTCCTATTCCATGACTACCTGGAGTTCCCATATCTCACGAGAGTGAAATCTGCTACGAGCATATTGCACCAATTGTGCAAAGTCGTACCAGAGCTGCGCTGTCTAGTTCCTGGAGCCGAAGCTGAGATTCGCAGAATCGAAGAGCAATTCGGATCTCCGGAACGTATTACAAGCCCCGAGCAAATGATTGAAAGAAGACTCCGATCCCCGGAACTCACGAATATAGTGCGACTAAGAGGGGTCTATTTCAAAGGTCCTAGGATAACCGAAGTCCGGTCTGTTTATGCCAAGGCTTCCCGCTGTGTTCACCAGTCGTGTCATCGTTTCCACGATGGTTTTACAGGCCACTCAGGGAAATGTTTGCACGAGGAGTGCCGACCTGGACAACATGGGAGACGGGATTGTAGAGCAGTATCCCTGTTTTTCACTTTGGTACTGATTGCAGATCTCTTCACCAATGCTGCATTCGATGACGATGAAGAGTCGGAAATATGCCTCTCTCACACCGGGGTAGATCTCTTTCACAACACAGTAACCTCAGTACTCGCCGAATGCGGAGAGTTCCCAGTCGAAGGATTAATCCTTTTGACGAAGGCGAGCCATAAGTACAGCAGGAGGATTCTCGAGGGACTCCCTGAGGACCCACGTCTCTTGAATGATGCGTCGCTATTCGGAACTCACTTCGAACTTTTGAGCGGCTTCCAGGCTTCTCCTTCCAATCTTTTCTCGAGAGGTGGAATCTCCGCTATGTCGAGCAGCGGATTTGTCTGCTACGTCGATTTCTTGCGTGACCCATTTCAATCGGAGCTGGACTGTGGGCCAGTTCACATTGCACGAGGGTCAATTCAATGGGAAGACCGTACTTATAGAATGGTTGAAGACGGGAGGTCTAGCAAATCGTCTAGGCCTTGTCCAACCGGCGTGAAAACCGTCGCACAGCATCAGGCTCGGGCACTTGTAGAGGATAAATCCACGTCTTGTACGAGCAATGGGATGCGGCTGCTCCTCAAGACATATGGGAAGTCAAGCCAAAGCTGTCCCTACACTGCGGATGGTTAGGACACGAAGGCGCATGGCCTGGCATGAATATGAGGGTACAATGAACTCTGACGACGGTCAAAATCTGAAAGTAGTTGGGGTTTAGATGGGGTTTCGAAAGGAGACGTGTTTGCGTGTACACACTTTCGCCGATACTTGGGGTTATGTATTGATGTAAGATAGCGAGCTTTTGGTTGATATCAGCAGCTTGGGATGTACTCAAAATTGGAATATGTACTGTCTTAGAGATTGTGACCGTGATGGGCGACTACGGGATGGATGATGGAAGGATTAAGGTTTGAGGCTAGACGAGACGGTGGTTCCTTGAGTTTCAATACGCCTTACATCAGCAGAATTGATTGACCACAACTGGGCAAACCTAGTTATGACCCTGGAAGCACACGCTCACTTAATGATGAAGAAATATGAGGATGGCTTGTACATTCCCATCTTGAAACAGTTCAAGCCCCGAGTGCACGTGATGTTGATTCTTCTCCTGGGCAGTATCGAACCGCCGACCTCAAAGAAGTGTTACATTAAGGGGTGCACTGACACATCCCAACCGACTTTTAGTCTCTGGCCCGGAAATCAATTCATTTGTGTTGATCGATATGTATCACGTGATAATATTTACCCCCGGGAGATCAACCTGAAACCGAGGACAGGACGCCTAGAGCACTTTCAGTAGAGTAAGATTGGCAAATCAGATCAAGGAGATCCCTGAACAGTGGGAAAACAGCTACCATCACCACATCTTGAGAATGATCGCAGCAGGAGGCTGTAAATTGACATTGTACCTATGCAAAGCTGCAGGGGCCCGAAGGGCCCTTGCAGAAACTATCCCCGCAGTTCGACCAAGGCGTAAATGCCCGATATGTTCGGAGGCTTGGATTGGCTGGCTGATCGGTCCAATAAGTGACAGAACCTTGGAACGTCTGCCTTCAAGCCTTGCCAAGGCCCGTGCATTTGCCTATTTATGCTCGTCCCAGCCTGACAAGCAGCAGACGATCGCGAGACTCCTTTCGTCCTTCAAAATTGGCGTCGCAACACCAAATAATCCGGGGAGTGCCTGCACTTGCGCTGCCAGCGACGACACGCATCCATCGCCTGACTCGGGACGACAGATGACATCATGGCACAGGCCAGCGCTCCCGCTCCAAACAGCCGAGTGCCGCCGAGCAAGTTGCGGTCAGTGTCCGGCTCCTTAATACCTCACGGACGGCCATGCGATCCGCCCCGCCTCCTCGTAGACGGCCTTTGCGCGCTGAAACGTCATTTCCGTACTCTTCATTCACTCCTCTGCTTGCTGCTCATTCTTCGTGAGCCCGCGTTGTCTAGACATCTTCAGCGTTGTGGGCCGCTCGCTCACGAGACTCCAGCAATATGAACTACTCCAATATGATTGAGGAGAAGAACCTCAAGGTGCGTTCGCTGGTCTTTGCTAGGACGACTCAGCTAATGTGTGTCCAGAAAACCTTCATTATAGCCACGCTTTGCTCCACCCTCGTCGGCACCTTTACCTCGTCCATGGGCCTCTACGAAGCAATCGCGAAGAAGAGACAGCAGCGCAAGAGAGATACCGGGCAAGATGAAGAGATCAAGAAACTCAAAGAAAAGGTCGAGAAGGCCGAAAAGTCAGACAAGCGGGACCGGGACCGGGACGACAGCCGGCGACGGCCCTCTCCCCGAGGCGGACCTCGCGACGAATTCTCCGATTCGCTGGACCGATCTGGCGCCATGATACAGCGACAATACGAGCAAGGCTACCAGCAGCTAGGGCGGAGGTTCGCCGTTGGAGACAGTACGTCTTATGCATCTTTTGTGGCATCAGCGGACACCACATATCGCCTATCCACCCACTAACACCCCGCAGCCCTCACCGAAAACCAACTGCAAGCCCAAATCATCTCCCTCCAGCAAACCGTTATCCACATCCTCCAAGACGCCCTCTACAACGAGCGCCCCCTCTCCCAATCCGACCTCCACAAACTCAAGCTCGCCTCGCAATCCGCCCGCGAAGGCTCCATCGACGCCCTCCGGGCACAGCAACAACGCCTCGAATCCCGCACCGCCTCCCCCGCCCCGCGCGCCCTCCCTCCCCCGCGCCGTTCCGCAACAGTCATTGACGAGCCCAACTCCGTATTCTGCAGATACAGCCTAGACTTGCAATACGTCCCGCGCAAGCCGCTCGCCGCCGCCTTCGACGACCACGGCGACGGCCGCTGCCCCGAATGCCGTGTCTTGGTCCCCATCTCCCCCGCCGACTTCTGGAAAATCGGGAAGCGCACCCCGGTTCTTATTCCCGACGGGCCCTACGAGAAGCAGGTGCTCGAAGAGCGCGAGTTCCGCCTCGGCCAGCGCTTTATTGTGAAGTGCCACACTGAGGACGGCGAGTTCGCGTGCGTGCTGTGCAACCGGTACCGCGACGTGGATGTCGTGTGTGGGAGTGTGGAGACGCTCGTGAACCATGTGGGCCGTGCGCATGAGGTGGAGGAGTTTGAGAAGGAGGCGGATTTGAAGGAGTTGTTGCTGCCGCCGCTGCCGCCGCCAGCTCCTTCTATTCCCATGATCCAGGAGCGGGAGAGGGAGTTGGTGGAGGTTAGAGGGGAGCGGAGGGCGCTGGAGTATCGTTGAGATGCATGGGTAGACTGCGGAGAGGGGTTTTAGATGGTGAGATGATTCACGATTCACGACTATATCATGGGTTCATAGCAGGCTTGGCGCTGGCATGGCATGGGCGTGGGCATAACTCGGCTTCTTTGTAGGTACATATACGAATACCTCTGCTCTCGTATTGAGTATCTTATGTCGAATCTGCTGTCGTTTCGTATTTCGAGAAATTCCATAATCCGACGGTATAGAGGAACGAATCAGCTCTCTTTTCATTTATTTTGTGTCGTACAAACAATCTTGCGGGTGGCCTAATGACGAAAGTGTCGTCTGACATGAGTCTGCCGGGTTGTCTCCGAAGCTTTCCCGATGTATTACGAAAATTACCTGGTAGGTTACTCAAGATTTAGTCACGTTGCGTCTACTCAGGTCTTGGTCATCTCTTATCGTCTTCTTTCATGCTTACTTCCACATGAGCATCTGCTAGGTCAGCGTGCACGGCATTCAAATTAACCCGAGAGACATCCATCCGCTAGTGTCACATGTGAAGATCACGTGCAATGCCAAGACATCCCGTGAAGAACAAGGGTGAGAAGGTATAAAACCCCAACTTCTCTCTTTGTCTACATTTCTTTCCATTGGAAAAGTGGTCCTGCGACTGGGAGGAACAAGGTCCCGTGCGTTCAGTACTTATAGTTTTACTTCAAAATAGTGAGATACGGGCTGCGATGGCCGGGGCGAGTGTGGTGCAGGAAATGTGGCAGAACTCTCCGATGGAGCAGAAGTTGGGCTTGCTTTGCTCGTTTGGAGCTGATGATCATTATTTTGGATAGTTCATAGCGCCCAGCCCCTCGCCATACTAACGATCGGTACAAATGATAGTACATACAATTACTTCCACACACTCGTAGGTAAACTTACAGGTCTCCATCTCCGCCACGAATGCCTCATCGTCATCATCAGATAACGAAGGTGTCCACCAGCATCATTCGCTGGGATTCAACCTCCCTCGCTCAGATTCCACCGCCAACCCACTCATGCGGGGAATCGCTTGCCACGTTGATCCCTACACCGAAATTCAGCACCATCAAAGAAGGATGGCGAAGAGTTTTTGATCAACCACCACCAACGGGCTCTCCATCGGCATACGCCGCGTACCAGTTTGCAGGTCCGAGACCATGTGTAAGGTCGTTATTGCGATTTGATCAGCCGAACACCCACCCCTCCTCCATGAAGGAAGCTTGAAGGGATATTTCAATCCCCAGCAAACGAACTGCACCATAGGAAGTGCCGGATTGTTAATCTTGATCGACCTCCTCCTCCCTTCTCACCCTGCAGAAGCAAGATCTAGAAGGCGCAGTCGGGCTTTTATACCCCCCTAGTCAAAAGATCATAAGACCCACACGTGACAACCCCTCCCCGTCCACTTGACCACCCCCCCAACCCCTACATCACCCCAGCCCCCGTGACCCCTACACTCCATCAGGTGGGTACTCATTCCCATACCCCCGACTCCGCCTCTGCCCCCTCTTCCCCTCCTCCCCCTCCTTACTCCGACTCCGATGCCCGCGCTTCTCGTGCCGCCTCGGCGCATCTGGCGCCAACCCCTCGTCGCGCCGATGACTCCGCCGATGCGTCCGCTCCCCTTTCGCACCGCGCAGATCCGGAGAAGCTGGAGCCTCATCTCGGTGGTGGGAGTGTGCGCGCGGCGACAGCTCCGGCGAGCGCTCATTGCGACTGCTACGCCGCCGGTGCGCGGGGGAGCGCTCGCCGTGCTCGTCGCGGCGGTGGCTGCGGCGGTGCGTGCGGTCGCGACTCTCGGGGGGAAGAGAAGCCCATTCGGGTAAGGGCTCTGCGCGCGAGGGTTCGCGGTCGCGGGGGGAGTTCTGCTCCACGCGCGACATGAAGGTGCGGTACAGCCGGCCGAGGAGGCTTTGGCTTTGGGTCTGGTCTGGGGACTTTGATTTCGTGCCGTCGCGGGGTTTGCGTGATGGAGATGGCCGGGCGTTGCGTGATGGAGAGGATTTTTGGTGACGGGAGGATGAGTCGGGGTTGCCAGGGGATGGGGAGTGGTGACGGCGACGATGCCGCCGACGACAGGGCTTTTCTTCGCCGTCTAGTGGAGAGAGCGGAGGCGGAGGGTCTGCGGCGAGGTTCTCGTAGGAGCTGGCGTTGGGTTGGTAGACGGGGTGGGTGTCGGAGTTCCATTCTGCTGGGGGAGCGTATGGGGCGGCCATTTTGGGTCTTATCTTACTGAAAGGGGTAATCTAGGCTGAGAGGGTTTAGATGGGGTGCTTGAAATGGGTTTGGGTGAGTTAAGATTTGTGGTGGAACTGCTAGAAGCTGAGTTTAGTGCGGGTTGTTGTTGAAGCCTGAGATATGGGGTTTGGGGTTGCTATATAGGAGTTGTCGCCGTGGTGTAGATGCCTTGAGGTGGTCGTGAGCTGAGCTGACTAACGCTTCGCCACATGCGGCCTGGAGCTTTCAGCCGCAATGGAAAGTGATGGAATGTCGATTGCTCGCTGTCGTGTAGGGCTCGTTCACAGGGTGAACATGAAAGGAAGGGTAGGATAATTTCCTATTGATAATTTGGAGATGGAAAGATGCATTAATACAAGTCTAGTCTAAAATGTCACGTGCCGAACGACCCCTTTACGCCCCCACTAGAAAATTTCCCTAGTCTTTATCACTAACCACCCTCAATATTCCCTTCCTTCAAGAAAGCACGATTATTCTCACTCTCTCCTCTTTCTGCCTTGGCTCGTCGTATTCAGGCACGACTCTGCGCTCTCGTGTGTATCTCACTTCTATGTCCCCATCCCTACGTCGATGCTGCGCCGTGAAATCTGAGCGATCACGTCTCGGCGGAATTGGTGCTTCATAGGGCCCTCGGGCCTTTGTGTTTGAGCGAGCTTGGACAGGATGGGCAACAGGGGTGTACCTGGATGTAGTATAGGTGCTCGAACGGACTTGGGAGGGGGCGGGGACAGCAGATTGCCTGCGGGTTGGTGCTGGGACTACCCGAGCGACGCGTTGTGTGGGTGTGCGAGAGCTAGAGGATTGGTGCTCCCTGGTTGAGTGCGAGCGGGTGGGTACTGGGACCGTTCTAGTGTCTCGGCTTCTAGGCCTCTGGTGGTGTCGATCGGATGAAGATAGTAGGCGCAAGGTTTGACTAGATGACCAGATTCTAAGACTAGAGATTGTCTCGGTGATGTCTTTGTACTCCATGGGAATCGTGGGTGGGTCACCGAATATTGCTGAGAACAGACTAAGAGGTATGTGTATCCAACAGTGGTAGTGTTAAATTTGATGATTGAATGGTAAAGGTTTGGTTGATTGCGTTTTGGATGTCGGACTTGTGTTCTTTATGAATGCGGTGCGTGAATCTCAATATGGAGGTGAGTTGTGAGGATAGCGAGAGGGAAGCATGCAGGCTCTTTCTTGACTTCTTATACCCTTGCGCAAGGTCACTTGGACGAACCACTTCGCAGCTAGGCCCCCGGATCACTTACCCTCGTGCGTAATTAATGGTGCCTTGTGGCGGTGTAGGTTCCTGACTTGAAGGGTGAGCAGACTGAGGCAGGCTTCTACCTAACATCTTCGCCGCAAGTCACGTGAGGATAAGCCTCCACGAGACTTATACTCGCCGCAGGGCGCAGATGCACTCCTTGAATGGATGACAGCTCGGCCGACACCTAGATTTCGAAATTCGGGTGCCCAAGGTTCCTCAAGGGGCGACCCTTTCACCTTCAACTCCATGGAAAGGCTTGATTGGATCTTGGGTTGAAGTATTTCTTCAGTAATGGTTGACAAAGCTGGAATATCCATAATAGCACGGCATAGCTAATTGATAGCAGCACTGGGTTCTCGCGATATAGGCGAGTGGGGAGGCCGTCTTCGAGAGATATAGTAGTCTAGCTTTATTGCGGGAGTGTACTCGTTCTTTGCTTTTCCTCTCTACGGAACGGTGACCGCTGTTGGGTCATAACTATCCTCGAGGTTCACAGGTGCAATGAACTCGCGCGGTGTAGAGCTATTTGTCGAAGTCGCGGGTTGGTAAATTTCGGAGCGCTTGGAGTTGGGGATCACCGAGCGTTCCTGTTACGAGGGCGGTGCGGGTTGTGATATTTCCAATCACGTAATGTAAGAATTTAGAGGACAATAGATGTTAATTCTATATAGGAATCTAGCTAGTCTATATACACATTAGAGAGGCCTATATAGGCCTTAATTATACTAGATCTATATAGAAAGGCGTTTCTATAGTAGATCTATATATTATATATATAATATTTAAATATTAACTATATATTAAGAATTCTATATTCTTTTCTTCTAGATCTAATTTACTATTAAATTATATTTATAATAGCATATTGCGCTTACTACTTTACGCTGTACGCTATTAGTATATTAGGCTATTAGCTTCTTTAGAAGCTTTAAAGCTTCTAGAGGCATATAATACTATAAAAGGTGCGTTAGTAGGCGGTAATATTATAGTAATATACCTAAGAGGGGTTTAGAATTCTTTAGAGGCCTGCTACTATATTAGTAGAGGGGATAATAAAGGTATTAGAATATTTAATAGCTTAATAGTAAGAAAGAATTAAAAGAGATTATAAAGTATTTATAATAGAGGGAATTATAAAGTAATATAAATATTAGTATACTAGCGCGCATTAGGTTCTAATATATAATTAGAGCTATAATAGCTAATAATAGACTTATTAGAGATCTTATAAAGTCTCTTATAATCTAGTAAGAAGCTTATAATCTTATATAGGTTTAAGAAGCTATTAGTATATTATAGAGTAGTAAGTAGTAATTTAGAAGTAATAAATTTAAGAATCTAAAGTATATATAAGGCCTTCTTAATACTCTTATATTCTTTCTTCTATACTTAACTTTCTTCTTTAAGGTTTAAGCTTCTTTTAGCTTTAAAGGTTTATTAAAGACTCTTATAGCTTCTCTTCTTATTACTATTATCTTTCTTTATTAATTTCTTTATTAAAACTCTCTCTCTCTTAGCTTCTAGGCTACTTCTTCTTACTCTAAGTTAGTATTATAATATTACTTAATACCTAGCTAGGTTCTATAGCCTCTAGCTTACTCTATAGAAGAGGTAGAGATAATAAAGGCAATAATTCTTTAGACCCTAGCTATAGTTATAAGGTTCTACACTCTTATAAATACTTAGGTATCTTAGCTTATAAAGCCTTATAGGCCTATAGTAAGTTTCTAATAATAGTTTAGCTCTTTCTTTTAATAAAGCTAATAAGATCTAGTTACTATTATACTTATATTAATTATTAACCTTCTAATAGTCTAGAGGTTCTATAATCTATACTATATATAGCTAATAGTCTTTAATAACTCTATTTTACTTTCTTAAGCCTTTTAATACTATGCTATAGCTTCTAATTATTTAAACTATGCTAAATACCCCCTAAAGTTTAAAGGTAGTAGTAGAGCTTAGAGGAATATACTACTTTAAGGGTTTCTTAGTAATATTAGAAATAATAAACTAATTTTAAATAAGAACTATAGCTATACTTTATACTTTATAGGGCTTCTTAAATAGTATTTAGGCTTAAGAGTAGATTATAGTAAGAATTCTAGGGCTTCTTCTATCTTTAGAGCCTATAACTACTACTTAAGAATATTTTTAGAAGGCTATTAGTTTAGTAAATATATTTAGGCTTATAATCTAGATAGTTCTTCTCTCTACTAAGAATTCTATATAGAATATTATTAGCAGGATAGTAAGAGGACTTATTTATTCTAAGGTAAGTTTAGCTTTACTTTTAGAGTATTTTAGAACTTAGCTAATACCTATTATAGAAGGGTAGACTCTAATAGCTTATTAGAAGACTACTAGGGCTTACATTTAATAAGGTTGCTATAATATTACTAAGTTTATATCTTCTCTTTACAACTAAGAATTTCTTAAGAACCTAGCTAAAAATATAGTACGCTTAGCCTTAGCTATATAGCTGCTAATAGAATTAATTTAAAGAAAGACTACTATACTACTATATAATCTAGGTATTTCTTATACTTTTAAATCTCTAATAGCTTAATATTACCTATAGGGCTCTAGTAGTGCTTCTACTTAGACTTCTAGTTTAAGATTTAGCTTTTAGTAATTATCTATAGCTATATTAGGTTTAGAAAATATAGCTACTTTAGATTCTAGTACTTAAGGTCTAAAGTAATACTCTCTAACCTCTTCTACTTAGCCTTTAACTTCTCTAACTTCTTTAACCTCTTATTATTCTTCTTTAAGTTCTCTATAGCGCTTTTAAGAGCCTACTCCTAATATACTATTAAGCTATTACTTATTCTAGTTATCTATTAGTAATAATAATAACTCTACTAGAGAGACCTCTTTAAACTCTACTTAGTATTAAATAGGCTCTTTAAATACTATTCTCTAGGAGAATAGGGCTAGTAAGTATAGCTAAAATATATTAACTTAGAGCGCGCCTCTAAAATAGCCTTAGAAGAATAATAATAGCTATTCTAGTAGTAGTAGTAGCTATAGAAGTCCTAGTAGAAGAAGTTCTAGTAGTAGAATAGCTACCTAGAAGAACTAAGAGTATATTAGCTTAGCTAGTATTAATAGAAAAGCGTTAATTTTCCCTCCCCTTCTAGATATAAGAAGGGTTAAGTATAATAGAAGTATAAGCTTAGCTTAGTTAATCTCTAATATAGATTCTTAAATTTATTATCTTTTTAATTCTCTAAAGATAAAATATAGCTAAATAAGTAATAATAAAGAATTAAATACTTAAATCTAAATTAATAAAGGAAATCTAGGTAATAAATATATAGAGTTCTTCTAATACTCTATTAGCTTAGAATAGAAGCGCTATTTAAGCTTTCTTACGCTTTCTTCCGCGCAGCTCTATATTAAGAGCTTAGGTAGGTTATATTATAGGTATATTAAAATTACTATCTAAATCTAACTTATAATTACTACTAGTATTCTTATTATCTTTAATATCTATTATACTAGTATTACTACTAGAGAAGCTCTCTAATTAAATATTAGAGTTAGTATTCTTATCTAAGAACTTATTATTTATGCGTATTTTAGTATTCTTAGCTCTTAAGTTAATTCCTTTATTCTATAGCTCCGCAGTATTATTAGTTTAAATAATAGTATTACCCCTTAGCCGTATAATAATAGTATCCCTATTATACTTATTATTATCTTAGTGCATAGTATTAGGTAATTAGATAGCAGTATTTATACTCTTAGGTGTTCTATTACTATCTTAAGCTATTTCTAATAGTTTTCTATTATTAGTATTTATAGCTAGTACTAATATATTATTAGGTTATTCTATAGGTACTATATAATTACTAGTTCCCTATAGAATATTAAGCTTATCTTAACTTATCTTTAGCTTATGCATATAAACTTTCTAATAGGTATTTATAGTAGTCTTACCTATATCTTTATATTATATAACTATAAAGCTAGTAACCTATACTAGTATAATAGTTAATTAACCCTTTTTAGGTCTCTTTTTCTTAGTAGCCTATTAGTCTCTTTTAAAAACTTTTTTTTTAAAATCTCTTAGTATTTAATATGGCTTTAGTTTAGGCGGTTTTTAAGTATTCTTTTCTTCTTTCTAGAAGAGCTCCGCGCCCTTATACTACTATTTTAATTAATACTTAGTAATCTTTTAATTCTATTCTACTTTAGAAATTATAGTAAACTTAGACTATAGCTTTCTATTAGTATTATCTGCATCTAATGCATCCGCGATAGCGTTATTACTAGGTTTAACTTCTTTTTAATATGCAGCACGCTCTTTATTAGCGTTATTAAAATTCTCTTAGTTCTAAAGTGCTTAGTTATCTTCTAATATATTATTAGAACGTTTTAAGCTATATTTAGGGTCTTTTTAGTTCTAAAACTTTATATAAGTATTAATGCGTATATTTACTAATCTATTGCTATAAATAAGGTTCTTTAATACTTAATTAGTAGGCGTTTAAAGTATATAGGTACTAAGAGAATAAGTAGTAATAATCTTAAATAGACTAAACTATTTTACTCTAAATTTCCTCTTAATCTTATTTTAAAGAAGTACCTAGAAACTAATCTTCTATTAAGTAACTAGATACTTTTTAGATAGAGGTTATAGATTCTATAGGCCTGCTATAATTACTTTCTTTAGTAGCTAATCTTCTACTAGTACGCGCGTATATTAAACTTTCCTAATGCAGGCTAAATAATACTCTAATTTAGCTTCTTTATCTGCAGTCTTATTAAGAGCTAGTACTAAAGTATTATTAGGTACTTAAGGACGTCTACTATATATAAGGTAGTAGGGAGTATAGCTATAGAAGGTATTTTAAGTGCGTATTATATATACTGTAGCCGGTAACTAGGTATTCTATATAGCTATATCTTAATTAATTATTAGCTTTATAAGAATATTTTCTAAGACTCTATTAAGCCTTTCTATCTTACTATTTACCTAAGGGTAATATAGCATTATAATATTATAGTAAGTCTTAATAAGCTTTTATAGTACTATAATAACTTTAGAAAGAAAGTTTAAACTATTATTAGAAGTAAATACTACTAGAGGTTTATACTAGTAGTAGATTCTTTTATAGATAAATATTACTATAGTCTTAGCTTAAGTATTAAAAAGTGCAGCAGCTTTAGGCTAACCTATAGCGTAATTAATAGTAGTAATAATCTAGTAATTTCCGTAGATTAATTATAGTAATCTGCTAATTAAATTAATGCCCTATTTATTAAATAGATCTTAATCTTTAACCTAATAAAATATTAGTTTATAAATAATCTTCCCCTTCTATACTAGCTAGCATAAGGTATACTTATAAGCGTATTTATTAGTATTATAACTTATTATTAGCTACTAGCTATATACTTACAGGGCCTTCTATATACCGCGGTATATAAAGTAGCCTAGCTAGTAGGTTCTATTAAAAACCTATTAATAATAGGAAGGTGTAATATATAGTATAGTATTCTTAAGAGTATATAGATTTAAATTACTATTAGGTTTATAAAAGTAATAGCGTAGTTCTTCTTTTAGAATTATAAAGTTCTAATATAGGGATAGATAGATTCTTTAGTAGTAAAGCTAGTATTATTTTAATTTAGCCTCTAATAGCTATTTAGAGAGAGTAGGCTTAAGGCCTATTATAAGAAACTTCTTTAAATCTTTAATATACTCTATATTAGAATCTTTATACTTAAAGAGGGCTGTAAGGCGTTTTTAGATAAAATTAGGGCGCCTACTAATTGCGTCTAGCACTATTATAAGGGCTTCTAAGTAATACTATATTATAGGGTTATACTACTAGAAATTCTTAATCTATTAAGTAAGCCTTAGTAAGGCTTTCTTAGTAGTTTATAGGTATTATAACAAGTAGTAATTAGTTATAATTATTAATTCTTTCTCTTAAATATAGTATTACTAAATTCTAAGCACTTCTTTAATCGCTAGAAGTTTCTTTTTATAAACTAGATAGTTTAATTTAGCTTTATTAAGCTTCTAACTGTTAAATATAATAGGGTGCTACTTGCTGTCTTCTCTTTATTAGAGAAGGACTATTCTAATAGTAAAATTAGAAGCGTCTATTTTAATCTAAAAGGGCTTTAACTAGTTAATAAAAGTGAGCATAGGGCGTTTAATAAGCTTTTACTTAAGAGAGTTAAAAGTAATTTAATAGCTAATATTCTATATAATAGCTTAGTACTTTTTCTTTTATATTGCGGCGTTACTTTTCTTTAGAAGCTTATAGAGAGGTGCTAATATATAGGTAAAGTTTTTAATAAACTTTTAATAGTATATTACTAGTCTAATAAACTATTAGACCTTATAGACGTTAGTAGAAATAGGCTAACGCTAAATAGTGTCTAGTTTATTAGTTATTAGTTTTATAGTTCTATAAGAAACTATATAGCTATAGAACTTAATAGTTTCTTAAGTAATTAAGTACTTATTAGTTTTAGTAAATAGTTATTCCTTTCTAAGAGCTTTAAATAATAATTAGAGGTAGTTAAAATACTCTTCTAATATTTCTAAAAATACTATAATATTATCTATATAGATAAGCATAAATTAATATAGATATAGTTGTAAGGTATTATTTATAATAGCTTAAAAGGTAGTAGAAGCATTATAGAGGCTAAAAGATATAACTAGAAATTTAAATTTCCCTTTAATTATATTAAAAGTAGTCTTATAGACATCTAATTAATAAACGCGCAGCTAGTAATATCTAGAGGTTAAATTAATCTTAGTAAAGAACCTAACCTTTCTAAATAACTATAGGTAGTTATTAATATATAGTAGAGGGTAGGTATTTTTCTAGGTTACTAGATTAAGGGCTCTATAGTTAATATATATTTACTACTTACTATTTAGCTTTAGAATAAAAAGAACTAGAAATCTCTAGGCACTAATAGACTCTTAGATAAGGCCCTATTCTAGTAGCTTATAGATTTATTAGGTCTATTCTTCTATTTAATAATATAAGAGGCGGTATATAGCATTATTTACTAGCTTTATATTTCTAGTATTAATTAGATAGTTATATCTATGCTTAGGCGGTAGAATATTAGAAAGGATATTATAGAAATAAGGTCTATACTCTTTAAGAAGCTCTTAAAACTTTTCTTGCATAGAAGTAGTAATATAATTAATTAGAGGTAATAAATTCTTATCTTCTAATAGCGGATTAGTACTAGGTTATAGTACCTAATCTAGCATTAGTTTATTAGAAGCTTTTATAATATAAAGGTAAGTAGAATTAAGCTTATCTACTAAGAGCCTCTTATACTTCTAATAGGATATTGCATTAATAAAACCCTAGTATTCTAGTTTAGAAAGACTAAGGTCTATAATAGGGCTTAATATATTAAGCTAATAAGCTACTAGTTTAATCTTTAGGTTGCGGCTAACCTGCGTTTATAAGGTAATAGAATTAGTAAAGAAGTTAATAATAGCTTAGTATTACTATAGCTAGGTTATACTAAGAATATATTAATACCCTTTAAGGTCTAGAATATATATAGTTAGAGTACCTAATAGTATATAGATCTTAAATAGAATCTCTAAGGCTTTTATACTAATTATAGTTGCACCTAAGGGGAGTTTAACTGCCTTAGAGGCTATTATTTTAATATTTCTTAGCTAATATTAAGTATGCTTTAATAATATATAGATAGAATTAGCGCCATAGTTAATTAAGAAGGTAGTTCTTTTCTAATAGTTAGATAGTTCTAAAGTTCTCTTATATTCTAAAAGATATTTACCTAGAGAGTTAAGGTAGTAGATTCTTTCTTCTATTAATTTAATAATAATTTAGTTAGAAGAATTATTAAAGGGCGGCTAATTCTTTTCTATTATAAGTTTATAAAAAGTAGAAGTCTTATTTTTTAGGTTAGTTAGTTACTCTAAGGCTACTAACCCTCCTAGTTTTCTAATAGCTTCTTAGCTAGCTAAGTGCAGTTGCGTTTAATATAGCCCTTTTTACTATAATTATAGTACTTACGCGTATTAGTATTCTATTAAGTATTACCTTTACTGCATCTGCTATAGCCTTAACCGCGTTCTTAAAATCTAGTAGTATTTCTGCCTTTAAAGGCGTTAAGTTTAGTATTATCTTTAGTATCTAGATATTTATATTTATTAGAATTAATATTAGTTTCTTAAAAGTAATTATTATTTAATTCTTTATTAGCCCTAGAGATAGTATTAAGGCGGCCCTAATAGTCTTTTATTCTCTTATACTAGAAGATCTAATACTTATTAGTAGTAGTAACCTACGCTATCTATTTATTAAAATTAGAAGGGGCCTACGCTTAGGCGTTAATATAAAACTTAAGGCTAGGTTTTAAACCTGCGTAGGCATATTAATATACTTTAAGATTAGATAGAGCTATATTAAGAGAGTATATATAAGTAGCCCTAATAAGCTTATTAAAGAACTAATAAGTACTAGTTATCTATACTATTTTATTAAAGCGGCATTAGTGTTACTCCGGCGTATCTACGCTCTTATAGCAGCGGCTAAAGGTAGTAAAAAACTAATCTAATATAGTAAACTTAGTATTACCTTAGTAGTACTATTAAATATTTTAGTTTTATTAAATAGCCACAGTTCTAGCTATATAGCTGCCGGCCAGCTAAATCTTTTAAGTTTCTAGCATCTACTAGTAAACCTATTAATAGGCGTCCGCTTATATAGTAATAAAGTTATATATTTAAACTATCTAGATAAAGTATATATTATTATTAACTTTACCTAACTATATAGCAGAAGTTCTTATAAGAACTTTAGGTAGCGCTATTAAATAAGGTTCTCTTATAGCTAATATTCTTTTAAAGGCTTATTAAAGCTCTTATATAGTTTATTCTAATAAAGGCTTATTATAGTCTAGCATTAGATAATCTAAGAAAGCGTTAGATAATAGACCCCGGGAGTTAGTAGCACTCTAAGAAGTAGGCTACTGCTAGGGGTTATCTAATACGTTCTTAACGCGGGTATAGTAATTAGAGACTATAGCTTATAGCTATTCTAGTATAGTAGCCTACTACTATTATATAGGCGGAGCTAATATAAAACTAAAGAGTTCTAGTCTCTAGTAATCTATTATATACTCTATTATAGGGGCTTAGAAGCATTAATAGCTATCTAAAGAAGGCGTAAATAATAGCCCTTAATAGATAAGCTCTAGATTATAGGCTAGGGCACTACTATAAATAATTAGAGAACCTTAAACTAGTAGCTTAATAGGTTCTAGAATAGTAGCCTACTTAGTCTATAAGGCTAATATTAGATTAAATAGATTATAAGATATAGTGCTAAACTAAGAGAGCCTTTAAAAGAGTTCTTAAAGGTTAAAAGGTAATCTATTAAAGTAATAATATCTATTACTAGATATAAAAGAAAGCTAAGGGTTATAGAATATCTAAGAATAAGAAAGAGTAGAAAAGAGTTAATAACTATAATATAATTAAAGTAAAGAGTAAGAAAAGAGTGCTAAGATAGTAATATTAAGTTTCTTTCTTAAATGCTTTTTAATATCCCGTTAGAGAAGAAGGATTCTTAAAAGAACTCCTCCGCCTTCTTCTTATAATTAACTTATAAGGATTTCTAATTACTATATAATTATTAGGCTCTATTAAGCTATAATATTATTCTTCTTACCGTCCTACTATTAATCTTACTTCGGCAGCTAATAGAACGCGTAGTTAGTTACGTAGAAGTATTAAAAGGGATAGAAAAATCCTATAGTAATATTCTAGCTAAGGGTTCTTTAGACCTATACTGTTTAATTTTTATAAGAATATTTATAATAGGCGGTTATACTATAACGCCGGCCTAATACTAATTAGGGGCTATTATTAATAGTTATTATTAATTACTAATTAGGTTAATTTACAGAAACTATTAATACGGCTTAGTATTATTATAATAATCTAAAAATTCTACTAATTATAGAAGCTAATATCTTTTATTATTACTAAGAGTTAATTATAAGAATATAGCCTTAGCTAGCTCTATACTATTAAGTTTAAGAACCTAATAGCCCTCTAAGGAGGCCTTAAAGGCGGCTAGAACTATAACTAAGCTACTAGATATAATATTTCTAATTATAT